>ML812288.1:101170-114675 GCA_009831015.1 Picea engelmannii
GGATGCACTACTGTTTTCCTATGAATATACAACAACTGATCTCTATAAAGTAGACTAAGATTTTTCAGTAAAAGAAAAGTTAAAAATTGATTGATAGCTCAAATACTGATTCACCCCCCCCCCCTCTCAGTATTTTCCAACACATACTTCCACAGTGATATAGCATTTCACTAAATTTTCAAAATTTGGATCCTGATATGAAAATTGTTATGGTGATAACATGGACATCACTCTCTCTGCCATTAGATCGATTAAAATTTCCTCTACTAAATTTTCCGCAGCACTGAGCTCGTCCGACATGCACGCTCGAGATCATATATCTCAGGCTGATGAACAATTTCTCAATGCAATAGAATGTATGGAAACTTCTCAATAATCACAACACAGTAACAATGAGATCTCTTGTTGTCTCGGATACAATTCACGAAAGTGTGCTCGGTGCAACAATTGATGGGATAAGTAGACAACGATGTAACAGATCCTTCCAATGGACAAGAAACCTTCATCAATGTGTTTCTATCCATTACGACGTGGTCCCAATGGTCCGATGGCGAGGTTTTTGATCATAATTGTTGTTCTAATTGTTCAAGAACGTCAATCTAACAGTTAAAATGCCTCCAATGGTCATATCTCTCCGCCATGGCGAAGTGCCAATCTAGGTTACTCTGGTATTCTAGCGAAGTTCAAATTTTGGAGACCTTCCTTTGTGAAGGCTTCTCTGGAACTTCCTATAATTTCTCCAACTTTTCTTTCTTCTTGCTGAGCTTCCTAGCCTTCATCCCTGTGATCTTTGTTATGGGGTTCCTCTTCCCATTTTGATTCTTATCTCCTCTTAGAATAGTAACTTCACGTTGTTGATGGTCTTTCATAAGGTCCAAGGCCAATACTTCTTCTCTGTCTGGGGTAGGCGCTCTACTCTTTTATACAGACAGGTGTTTTAGGTCTTCTTGTGTTCTTTCAACTTTGAAAGCCAGATTTCTGGTCCTCGGTATCTTCGATTGGTTTTCTTGTTCTTCCAGTAAGTATGATATTCTCTTAGCCATGAAGTCCCTTAGTTCTTGTTTTTTTCTTTTCTAGAGCTTCCTCTTCTTGTTTTCTTTAGATCTGATCTTTCTTAATCCATGTTTTTCCTAGAAACATATCAAATGGAGTGGTGTTCTAAATAAATTAAACAACCTCAAATACTTCTTCTGTCGAACTGCCATGAGCATTCATAGATGTCTGGGTAAGCATTCCACATAGGGTTATCAACTTTCCTCTAAATAATCCTATTCCTCCCAATGAAGGAATCATAGCAGGCTTTCCTAAAATTCCCCAAGTACTTTCTATCGTAATATTCACTTGTGTTTCCTCATCCAGAACACAGTCTATGTCGAAGTCTCCTATTCTTTCTTCGATGCACTCTTTCTCTTTGAATATTTCTAATAATTTTATATCTCTGTGGTCATTCAGGGTTTCTTTCATTTGTAGTAATACAATGTCTAATTCTTTCTAGGGTTCTTCCATGGTCTCAGTTTCTTGGCCTTTCTCAAGGTTTTCTTGTCTCATATTCATTCTTTCAACCTTAGCAATCATTCTAGGGAAATCCAGAACATCATGGTACATAGATTTATAACAAAGACAACTAGGTCTTCTATCAGGTAAATCCTTAGCAATATGGCCCGACCTTCTGCAGCTGTAACAAAGGGTTAATCATCGCTTCCTCTTAAATGATCCCCATCCTTTCTTGTACTGCTCACTAGGATCGTGGTAGCTAACCTGTAGAAAATTCTTCCTAGGATCCTGCATCCATTTGATAGTCCAAACATTCTTTCTATGCATAGTTATAACATATCTTTTATTATTTCTATCAGATCTATTCATATCAAAGATTCTTTCTTCTAACTATGCCCTAGTTTTAACACTAGGACAATATTTATCAAACATACCTAGATACATATTGTTGAAACAAAAATTTCCATTTATCTTACCTTTATCAAAGCATAAAGCATTCAAATCTTACCTCTTTAATAAAACAATTTCACTAATCTTACCTCTTTTTTTCAGATCTACCTCCTTTCTTAGCACATAGATTCATAGTCAAGTAGAATATTGTGCACTAAAGAAACAAATCTACGCACAAAGATTTCTTTCTTTTCCTCAGTTCCCAACAATCAAAGTTTCACATCCCAGCAACGGAACCATTTGTTGGCACAAGGGTAGACCCAGGATTCAACGCTTCAACAACACACCAACAAAACCCTAACTACCGACCCTTTTGGAAACACCTACGAAGAATATGGAGTCTCACCCGAGGTAGAGGCAGGGGTGGTTGTAGGACTCCAGTGTCTGCAACCTTAGCTGGGACACAGATATGTTCTTACAATACTCTAAAAAATCACTTAGCAGTTTTCATCCATTTTGTCTACAACACAGATAAACCCTAATTATAGCACAACACAGTATTCAACAAGATTCAACACATTCAAGCACTAATCACATCAACATAGATCAGATCTAGCATCTCATTCACATCATTAGGCACTAAGCTATCATATTCATCTAAACCTACATCATTGTACTAAGAATTAATCATATGAACCATAAAATGACCATAATTCACAAAGCAAACACAACACAGGATATACGTGGTTCACCCCCAGCCTGGGGTTACATCACCAACTCTTCTTCTTCTTTATTATCTTTTGTTAATCATCTACATCCATAGATCCACAAGGTCCCATTCTACATAGGATAGGAGATCTGTGTGGCCTTTCCAGATCCTCCTTCCCAAAGCTAGGTTACAACACAAATCCTTTACAGAATCTCTTACAGTCACTTGCACTTAGCCTTGCAAGTCTCACACAGTATGCACAAAGCATGTACAACTATCACTTACACTTAGCATTTCATTGCACATATGCCCATATTGTCTCTTCTTACATCGCCTAGACATCTATTTATACATTACAAAATGGGCCTAAACATGGGTAAACCCATGGGCCGACATCCCCATACCTGTTACATAAGCCCAAAACCCTAAAAAGGCGTCGATATTCTGGATCTCTTATTCGACTTGTGCTCCGCCTTTGACAGCTTGTCGAAGTCCCAAAATAGGTCAAACTTTACCAAGGATCTCCAAGACTTGGTCAAGGACCAACAGATGAATACAGGATCTGGTGATAGGAATGTCAAGAACTCCTCGATCTCAAGTTCCAGTGGTTGCGCTCCATTGAATGATTCTTCGGTATTATCTACAGGTTGGAAAAGGTGATAAGAGGATGATTCCTCATATTCTCCTGGATTTAGCTCATGGACCTCTTGTTCTTTTATTACTTCTGGAGATGCAGATAGTGTTTTGAATATTGTCAATATTCTCTCTTTCTGAGAGGCAGAGATCCCAACTGCAACTTGGATTTGAGAGAGTTCTTCCAAAATCTTGTTCATCATTGAATATTTTTGCTAGTGGATGGGTACTGTATCACACATGGATTAGTATAGAGGGGTTCTTATAGCACCCAAAAACTTTTAAAAATCCTAAATAAATGAAAATGAAGTGAACTGAAAGCAAATGTAAGCAAACCAATTAAATACTTGAAGTGCCACCATGCTAGTAGGACCTTGTTGTTACCAAGTTATCTGTTCACACAAGTTAGCTTTTCTTCTCATATATATATATATATATATATATATATATGGCTAATTCTAATAAAACACAAATTCTAGCTATTGAAAGGAAGAGAACAACCTAACTTTGGAGAAACCCCACTAAAGTGGATGTGTGGGCTCTTCCCTCACATCTTACTATCTTCTCTCAAGCCTTAGTTCATCCTTAAAATCACAGTTCATCGAAACACTTGCATGAAAGGAACAATCAAGGCTTTGGAGAAATAAAAGCAACTTACCTATGCTCTAATCCTTTTATCACCTCCTTAGTAACGAATCCCAAAATATTGGGATAAATATATGTACTATTAATTTCCCACATTAAATTATCAACCAGGGATCATAATATTTGAGGTGAAAGCATAGGAAATATAGGATTGGATCCTAGTCTAACCTAATCTAAAGTTGGTGACAATATGAAAAAACTGAGAAAACTAAAACAAACTGCAAGAAATTAACACTAAGGATTCATCACTAGGACATAGAAATAACTTAGTGCTATAAAGGATTAGATCACAGTCTTTCATGCACTCAAGGTGATGTTCGTGTGATTACTCGTGAGTATCTTACTTAAGTTTCATGTCCTTCAATGATTATTTCCTTTTAGCGGATCCACACTAAAATGCAATAAAAGAAACAAGCAAACGGAAATGAATTCAAGTGACATGAAATAAACTAAAACCTTAGAATGAATCCCATCATGGGGTGGCCATATCTCATGAGTTAGACCATTAATATCTCTGTCGGCGACTGAAACTATAATAAATTCAAAATCATTCAACGCTAATCAACATTAAATATTTCTTACTTATTTCAAAACATTTATATCCTAGAGAAACAGGAGCAATCAAGTTAGGGGTTGTGGGTGCAAGTGACGAACCAAGTTTAGCAGAAAAGGATATCTAAAAAAGAAATATAGAAAATCTAAATCTACACCAAACAACAATGGGTGAAAAAACAACGCAAACTAAAATCAGAAACCAGTGCAGAAAAAGAGCTAAGTACAAAGACAAAATAATTGCAAAAGCAAAGCAACTTTACAAGGAAAAATATGCAAAAGAAACTCTAAAAATGTAAGGAAGTTTTCAACTCAAAAATCATGGTTCAAGTGTGTGCACTTAACAAAGAATGAAACACGGGAGAGACAATAAACTTGGAAAGAATAAATACTTGCATAATATAATTCCAAGAATGAAGGAAAGATGTTTATTTCTTTATCCTTTGCAAGCAATCGATCCTTTGAGGTAGAAAGAAATAAATGAGAAAATGAAGAAATGAGAATTTGTTTTACTCCTTGTGTATTTAGATGAACCACATTCTTACACACAAAAAGTAATGATGCAATAAGAATTCATCTTTTGCAATCAACGTTTATGTAATAATTTTGTGATGTTATTTGGGTGCAATGTTTGACATAAGATAAGTTTTTATTAATGGAGTGGAATAGGATTGGTTTTGATTCTTAGTGTCTTAGATAATAAATTTAAAAGCAAAGTCCCCACAAATATTTTTTGATCGAAAGGGAGCGAAATAACTCCTATAATCAATATTTATACATGTGATTTAAATCCAGTATAAGCGCCATCAACTATTGTTACGAGGAAAATATCTCTATGGCTAGGGGAAAACCACAAAAAACGGAAATGACTATAGAAATCAACTCTATTCTCAAGTATGCTATATAAACAAATATGCTAGCAAGACAAGATAAAAGGCCTACCTCGTCCAGACATTCGATGAAGTCCACCATTGAGCACTTGACCCAAATAAATATACCTGCAACCAATCCCCAACAACCAAGAAAAGCAGGCATATGGTGATAATATATGATGTTAGCATATTCAATAGAATAATCCATTAACATTCATAAGAAATGCGTTGATGGAATAATAATTCAAATATTTGTAATATATGAATTGGATGAGAAAAGAGTATTTCTATTAAGAGATGATCAACATAAGTGAATAAGTTACAGACTTCCATGTCGACACAGTTCGGAACCGAGAAACTAAGTTCCTTCCATCTCGGCCTCCACCACCTCAATCCTCCACCAAAGGAAATTTCATAGAAGAGAGACACTGAAGTTCTCAATCAACAAGGGAAGAGCTTGGGGGTTGAACATTGTGTTCAGACTTAAAGTATAAAGGGATGGAGACTCAATGTGAAGTGAATAATTCCTCCAAAGTAACTTTGCTCTCAAAGTTAAATTATTTCTCCTCTTTTCCATAGCTGGGAATTGGGCCATTTATAGCCTTCAAGTGGAACTGAAGGGCCGATTCGAAACGTTTCCAGTATATGGAAGGCCAAGGATAATTGATCTTCTGTCATGATGGTGGAAAATGCGCCACTCCGGACACGTCTACTCCCACTAGTACCTTCTTCTTCTCAGGCCCGAAGAGCTACAATGCCCTTTAGATCTCGTGTCAGAACCTTTTGTCACCCACAAGATACTCTATTGATCTCCTAGCAGTCTTCTCGGGAAATCGGGTTTCGCGTTATCGCGAAAATTGTGAGCACGGTTCTCGTGCTACCTAGAACTCCGAAACCTGATGGGTCAGAACATCAACGCTCTTCGTTCCTGTCGGGGATTTCCCTATCGGGAATTCGCAACATACGATGTCATGTTTCACTGCCTCCATAAATCTCCGAACCCCGAACTCCGATGCACACGTTCAATATCCCCTTGCCACGTCGCCTCCTCTCTCTCTTCTCTATCGGGAATCGTGTGATCATGATTTCACAGGTTGCGATCTCTTTGCACTGGGAAATATCGAATGCCAAACCCCGATTCTCCGGATTGCGAACACGTGTCCAGCTCAGGATCCACGATCCTAATCTCTTCGGGAAATCAAAAATCGCGATTTCGTTGTTCAAAAGTCCCACTACCACAGAACCTCTGATATCCCGATGGTTGAAGTTTCGATGACTCTTGGGCTCCTCCTGTGCCTAAGGCTAAACCCCTCGCAACTTCACCAATATCTGACGGTCGACGGGTTTTCGCGAATCTTCCCTGCGAATCCTGGTCGTCGATTCCTCCTCCTTGAGGAATTCTTCTGCTCTAGAGCTCCTTCCTGTTCGAACCTTCTCCTGGGTCTGTCTCCACAGTATCACAAAGGAACTATCCCTCCTAAGCTTGTCAACTATGACTCCTTCAGAGACTTTGCACACACTTCTCGTGCTTAACCTTCAACAACGCTCAAAGTGTTGAATCTTCCAGACTCTGTACACTTCTGGCAACAACAATCTCTGCCTTCTTCTGCTCAGATTAGCCTTTGAGACTTCAAGTTCAGCCTGCACTTCTCTTACACAGCTCTACCAACCCAAACCAACTTCTGAGTGAATGAGAATAAGGGTTTAACTATCGAGCCTCATCAACGCACTCTATGCGGATGAATTCAACTACACTCTATGCAGGAATCTCCTGGCTCAAACAGAGAAACAATTGAAACTTATTCTCTCCTCTCTCAGACTTCAGTTAAACCTCTGAAACCTTAAGCACAACATATTCAAAACAGAAGCATGACCAGAAAACAAGCGTTCATGAGTACATAAACAACATACACAGAGAAACAACACCAACCATGAAATTGAATCAAAGACTCTCTTCTATTAATTCAAAAACATATGTACATGGGTGTTCTTCCCAAATTCTCTGCTTGCTCTCTCCTCTTGCTCTTGAATGAATATGATTCTGGATTATTTTACAATGTACAAGTGAGGGTGTCTATATCCGTTTTCCCTCTTCGAAAACTAAAACTGTCTAATCTAGACTTAAACATCTATCTACCTGCATTAAATCTATTAAATGCCTTCCTATCTACTAAGGACGAGAGCTTAAAGGATCAAGATCCCCTTTACAATGCAAGTGCGCTTCATTTCACATGAATTCATTTAAAGAGCGGCACAACAACTTCCAAAGTATTTCAAAATGTGTGCTGGCGTTGTCCAGCTGTTTCCTCTCGATGTGTTGGCTCGCTTGATGAGTGAGCGATGCTCCTGCATCATATTCCTTGGCTTGAAAACTTTCATGGGCTCCTGTCCATGAGCTCTTGCATGGTTTGTCCATGCTTTTGGATAACTGCTTCTGTCTCCCAGCTGGCATCCTCCACTGGGTGGTTTTTCCATTTCACCAGGTACTCAAAATACTACTTTCTACTGGTCTTCTTTCCCACACGCTTGTCTAGTATGCACTCCATCTGCGGTTTCTCTACTATCAACATTTATTTCTGCCACTGGATCACTGGTTCCTTAGTTCCAGTCTTTTCTTATCCAGCCCTGTATGGGTATAAATCCGAAACATTAAATATCGGAGATACCCCGATGCCATCCGACAACTCAATCTCGTAAGCATTTTCTCCAAATTTCCTCAGGACTCTGCATGGCTCGATCTTTTTCATTTTGAGCTTACTATATGTTCCCCTTGGGAACCTTTTCTTCCTCAAGTGTGCTAGAACAAGATCCCCAACTTCGAACCGAAGTTGTCTCCAATGCTGATCTGCTCTGCATTTGTACTCCTGATTTGAATCCATCAGTCGCTGCTTCACCCTGCTGTGAAGTTCCTTCATCGCTTCAGTGAACTCCTCTGCGCTTGCACTGCTAGTCGTAGCTTGTTCCGACTCCCTGAGTTCAGAAACTCTCCTCGGTTGTGTCCCATACAAAATTTAGAATGGGCTTTTGCTTGTACTCAGATTCACTGAATCATTATACGCAAACTCGGCCTGTGGCAATATGTTGTCCCAGCTGCCATGGTGCTCCATCACCAGGCTCCTCAGTAAGTCACCAAGACTTTTGTTGACCACCTCGGTCTGTCCGTCTGTCTGTGGATGGTAAGCTGAACTAAATGCTAATTTTTTCCCTAGCTTCTTCCATAGCGTCCTCCAAAAATGACCTATGAATTTCGTATCCCTGTCCGAGACTATGCTTTTCGGTAATCCATGAAGTCTGGAAATTTCTTTGAAAAACAAGTTTGTGATGTGCGTCGCATCGCTGGTCTTCTGACACAGAATAAAATGTGCCATCTTAGAAAATCTATCCACCACCACAAATATGGAATCAACCCCTCTCTGTGTCCTTGGCAAACCCAATACAAAATCCATGCTTATTTCCTCCCATGGTCTATCTGGTATGGGTAATGGCTGATAAAACCCCGCATTCTACTTTCTCCCTTTCAAATGTTGACAAATCTTTCATCTATCAACAAATATTTTAAAATCTTCTCGCATGCCCGGCCAAAAATATGATTCGCTCAGCTTGGCGAATGTCTTATCATGACCAAAGTGTCCTGCTAATCCACCGCTATGTTTCTCCTTTAGCAGGTTCTCCCTCATGGAGCAATTCAGAATGCATAACTGGTTGCCTCTGAACAACAGTCCATTCTGAATCATGTAATCTATCCATGGGCTTCGATCCCTGAGAACGGGATTCTCATCTGCTTCATATGCTTCTCCGAAGTCTGCATCTCCTGTGTAAATGTCCTTAAGATTCTCAAAACCCAATATCTCGACTCTGAACTCCTGCAACAACAAACATTAGCTGCTCAAAGCATCATCCACCTTGTTAGTAGTTCCTGAAATGTGTTTTATCACAAATGTGAAATTCTGCATATACTCTACCCATTTTGCATGCTTCTGGTTCAACTTACTTGTTGACTCACAAACTGCAATGCATGATTGTCACTGTACAATACAAATTCTTTCGGGATCAAATAATGCATCCACTTCTTTAATGCCTATATGATGGCATAAAACTCTTTATCGTACGTGGAGTATTTCAGCTTTGCTTCATCTAGCTTCTCGCTTAAATATGTGACTGGCCTGTCCTCCTGACTTAAGACTGCTCCTATAGCATATCTGCTGGCATCACATTTCACCTGAAATGTCTTTTGAAAATCAGGCAACACCAGAATTGGTTGCTCTGTGATCTTCCGCTTCAACAGATTGAAGCTTTTCTCAGCCTCCGTTGTCCAATGAAAAGACTTGTGTCGCTTTTTCACTGTGTCCATCATCACTACGCTAATTCCACTGAAGTTCCTAATGAATTTTCTATATAAACTAGCCAGTCCATGGAAACTCCTCACCTCGAAAACATTTCTCGGTGATGGCCAATTCTTGATTACTTCCACCTTACTCGGATCCATCTTCAACTCATTCACTGAGATAACAAAACCCAAATAAATGAGCTCTGTCTGCATAAATGAAGACTTCTTCATATTGATCAACAACTTCTCTTGCTATAGCTTCCTCATCAAAATGGCCAAATGTTTCAAATGTTCAGCCTTCGTCTTACTGTAGATCAATATATCATCCAAATATACGACTACAAACTTTTTGATCAATTCCTTTAGGACTTCATTCATCAGCCTCATGAATGTGATCGATGCGTTTGTCAAGCCAAACGGCATGACCAGCCATTCATACAAACATTCGTTTGTCTTGAATGTTGTCTTCCATTCATCACCTTCCCTCGTGTGAATCTGGTGATATCCGCTTTTCAGATCAATTTTCGAAAAATAATTTGCCCCGCTCAGGCAATCCATCAGATCATCCATTCTCGGCAGTGGAAATCTGTACCTGATGGTAATTTTGTTGATTGCTCTAGAGTCGGTACACAGTCTCCAACCTCCATCCTTATTCGAACTAAGCACCGTTGGAACGGCACACGGACTCAGGCTTTCCCTGACCAGTCCTTTATCCAACAAATCCTGGACCTGCTTCTTGACCTCCTCATTCTCTTGCGGTGTCAATCTATACGCAGATTTATTCGGTAAACTGGCTCCTGGTATGAGGTCAATGTGGTGACTTATAATCCTCATCGGTGGCAACGAATGAGGTAATTCATCCACGATGATGTCAGTGAACTCTTCCAGCAGCTCCTGAATCTCTTCTGGTAAGTCGTCCACTCTTGTGCTAGTCAGGACAATTCTCGGTTTCCTGACCACAAAGAATTGTGGATCTTCTTTTTTCTCCATCTCTGTGAGAAGCTCCTTCCCACTCATGAGAAGTATGGTACTGCTTATTTCCGTCTTCACTTCCTCATCTTTTTTCGGAAGCAATCTGTGTGTCCTCCCATCCTTCTCCAAAGTGTATGTGTTCATTCTCCCGTCATGAACCACATTTCTGTCATATTGCCATGGTCTACCCTGTAACAAATGACATACATCCATGGGAATGACATCACATAAGACCTTATCATTATATCCCCCAATTTTAAATTCAACTAAACATTGTTTAGTGACACTCACCTGATGTCCCTTCTGTAGCCATGATACTTTGTATGGGCTCGGGTGATCAGTCGTCTCCAGCTCTAATTTCTCCACCATCTCAGTTGAAACGAGATTGTCGGTGCTTCCGCTGTCCACAATGACCTTGCATTTCCAACCCTTGGTCTTGCATGTGGTCCTGAACAGTCTGGTTCTCTGAGATGTGTCCTCCACCTCTTTCTCAGATGTCAGAAGAACTTTATGCATCGTCAGCGACCTTCCTGCTTCAGTGTCTTCATTCTCAACATCACGCCTCTGCGCCTCAGTGATGTGAGCTTCTCCTCTGTCCATTTTCCTGTCTGGACAATCAACGGCTTTATGTCCATCCTTCCCACATGTAAAACATGTGATGATTCCTTCTTTGCCTCTTCCCCTACCTCTGGTACAAGGAAAAGTGTTGGCATCAGCATAACCGCCACCCTGCTCTGTATGCTGTCTCCGCGGCTCAGCATATTGTTGTCCTCGTTGTGAGGTTCCACCTCTCTCAATCTTACCCTGAGGTTTATTCCATTCCTCCTTTGGTTTCTGATATTTCTCTTGGGAAATTGCCTTGCCTCTGGGATGACTTCGGCCTCGCCCTCATTGTCCTTGCTTACGGCTCAGCTTCTCCTCAGCTTTCAGAGCCATCTGGTAAGCGTCCTCAACTGTTCTAATGGTCTTCATTCTTAATTCGTCCTGAATGTCGTATCTCATACCATTCAGGTATCTGAAAACCTTCTCATCATCGCTCTCCCGATGACCTGCTCTGATGTTGAGCTTGTAAAACTCTTCGGTGTACTCCTTCACCGTCATCAAATTTTGTCTCAGGTTCTGCATTCGCCTGAACAGTGTGATCTGGTAATCTCTGGGGATGAATTTTTCCTTCATCTTAGCAATCATTCGATCCCAGCTTTTAATATTTTGTTTTCCTTTGGAATGTCTGTCTGCCTGAAGCTCGTCCCACCATAATGTTGCATGTCCCTTCAATTTTGTGACAACATTCCTTACCTTTTTATCCTCTTCGATATCTTCATAGTCGAAGTAGGTATCAAGAGCTCTGATCTAGTCCAGCAACTCTTCTGCATCCAGGATTCCTTCATAAGATGGAATATCCATTTTGGTCTTGGAACTCATCCTGGCGATAGATTTTATCAATCGCGCAGTTGATGCATCCTCTGCTGCGACCTCTTCTTGTGGTACATCTTCAGCTTCACCTTCGGAGTCACTTAGATCTCCAGTATTGGCTGTGCATCTCTGCGCTGCTTCCATATCTTCCATTCTGGCACGAAGATTTCAAAATTCCCTCTCCATCTCTACATTTTGTCTTTGGATACTTCTTTCTCTGGACATTTCTCTTTCCCTAGACAATTCGCTTTCCCCCTCTAGATTGGGTGATTGTCTACCTCTTCTTGGCGGCATGGTGAAAATTTCTTCTTCTCCTATGTTACAGGAAACAGAGAGATAACCTGGCTCTGATACCACTTGGTGTCAAACGCGCCACTCCGGGCATGTCTACTCCCACCAGGACCTTCTTCTTCTAAGGCCCAAAGAGCTACAATGCCCTTTAGATCCCGTATCGAAACCTTTTGTCACCCACAGGATACTCTATTGATCTCCCGGCAGTCTTCTCGGGAAATCGGGTTTCGCGTTATCGTAAAAACTTGTGAGCACAGTTCTCGTGCTACCTAGAACCCCAAAACCCGATGGGTCAGAACGTCAATTATCTCCGTTCCTGTCAGGGATTTCCCTATCAGGAATTCGGAACATACGATGTCATGTTTTACTGCCTCCTTAAATCTCTGAACCCTAAACTCCGATGCGCACGTGCAATATCCCCTTACCACGTCGCCTCCTCTCTCTCTTCTCTATCGGGAATCGTGTGATTTCGATTTCACGGGTTGCGATCTCTTTGCACTGGGAAATCCCGAATGCCGAATCCCGATTCTCCGGATTGCGAACACGTGTCCAGCCCGGGATCCACGGTCCTAATCTCTTCGGGAAATCGCAAATCACGATTTCGTTGTTCAAAAGTCCCACTACCACGGAACCTCTTATATCACGATGGTTGAAGTTTCGATGACTCTTGGTCTCCTCCTGCGCCTAAGGCTAAACCCCTCACAACTTCACCAAGATCTGACGGTCGACGGGTTTTCGCGAATCTTCCCTGCGAATCCTGGTCATCGATTCCTCCTCCTTGAGGAATTCTTCCGCTCTAGAGCTCCTTCCTATTCGAACCTTCTCCTGGGTCGGCCTCCAAAGTATCACAAAGGAACTATCCCTCCTGAGCTTGTCAACTCTGACTCCTTCAGAGACTTTGCACACACTTCTCGTGCTTAACCTTCAACAACGCTCAAAGTGTTGAATCTTCCAGACTCTCTAGACTTCTGGCAACAGCAATCTCTGCCTTCTTCTACTTAGATTAGCCACTGAGAATTCAAGTTCAGCCTGCACTTCTCCTACACGGCTCTACCAACCCAAACCAACTTCTGGGTGAATGAGAATAAGGGTTTAACTGTCGAGCCTCATCAACGCACTCTATGCGGATGAATTCAACTGCACTCTATGCAGGAATCTCCTGGCTCAAACAGAGAAACAATTGAAACTTATTCTCTCCTCTCTCAGA
>ML812288.1:121554-144560 GCA_009831015.1 Picea engelmannii
CAATAGGGAGATTACTTTCCTGTGATTTAATTCAGAGCTTCAGTTCATTCAAGCAAGTATAGTTAGTATAGATTTCTTTACTACAACACTAAGTTGCTTTTGGGATTGAGCATATACTGTGCGTGGCTATCTTTGAAACAAAACACTTCCCTGGGTTGATAATTTATGTTTCACTTGGTTGTTTAAAATTAATTAGCAATTACAGTGACCAACAATCACTTCGCATTTCTTCCTGGTTAAGCATTTGGGCATTTCATCACTATAGTATTCTTCAGACCAGAGTATAACTCCGCAAGTGTTAAAAAAAAAGTCTGGAAATTTTTTCACCATTATTTGAGACCTATTCCATTGGATTTATCTCTTTGCCCCTATCACATTCATACCTATCATTTTTTAGAAAACGTTTTGACCCCGCCTGCTCCTTTTCAGTTACCTCTTCATCATGGCCCATACCCGTAGCCAAGACTTGGAAGCTCACTTCAATACCTTGCAATCTAATTTCATAGAGACCCAACAAGAAGTGAGACAACTCAGTGCCAATATTTCCACCATCAATCAAAACATGCACTCATCCATCGCCGCATCAATCACCGAACTCAAAGAATACCTCAAACAATACATGACTACCCAGCTTGAATATGTCGTATCGATGATCTGCACCAAGCTGCATGTCCCTGTAGATCCCCCTTTATCTGAACCACCTTTGCATATTGAAGTTGAAACTTCCTCTTATTCCCATAATTTTCAGCCCCGTCACTTTTAGCGTGACCTACGCCTTCCACGGGTGGATGTGACCAAATTTTATGGCTCAGATCCCACTGGTTGGGTAACTCAAATGGAACATTATTTCTCTATGTATGAAATTAGAGATGATTTGAAGAAACTCCATTATGGTGTTCTCCATCTAGATCAAGAACATTGGCAATGGTGGAAATGGAGAAAAATTTCCTGTCAAGGGTATATTTCCTGGAAACACTTTGTGGCAGAGATTTATGAATGCTTTCACAGTGACACCAACCATTTAGGCCGTTTGAAAAAGTTGAAACAGTCTGGAACAGTGGAAGACTTTATAGCTTCTTTTGAGCAATTGGCTTCTCGTACAAAGGGCATGTCTGATGTTTTTTTTCGAGAACATTTTATCAGTGGCCTCAAGGATGAGATTCATGCCCATGTCCTCATGGCTCAGCCTCAAAGTTGGGTAGAGGATACTAAAAGAGCTAAGGAAGCACAACAGGTTGTCTCTTCTCAAAACTGGAAACCCCCTTTTATTCCTCGCACTAAACTATTAAATCCCACTACTCCTTCTGCTCCACTAAAGATCTAAAAATTAACGGGGTTGAACTGGTTGAACACCAACTCAAAGTCCTTTCTTATAATTTTGATGACAAGTATTTTTTGAGCCACGAGTGTAAAGAAAAAAATATTTTTATGGCCATCTCGGAGGATATTTTGGAAGAGGATGTTGAAACTCCCCTTGTGTCTGAGTCACCTAAACCCACTGACATAACCCCTCCCTCAGACCCTCCTGAATTAGAACCGGTCATTTACCTAAATTCTCTCAGTATCTTCTCTACCCCCCAAACCCTCAAGATAATTGGTTACATCAAGCATAGGAAGGTCATAATTCTTGTTGATAGTGGAAGAACTCATAATTTTATTCATCGCCGCATTGCCCAAGAAACCCATTGCTATATCCATGCAATCAATAATTTCCAAATCATGATTGCCAATGGAAGCTCCATGAAATGTGGAGGGAATTGTGAAAATGTGTGTCTCCAAATTGGTGACTACCACCTGAAATCTCATATGTTTTCTATCGACATGGGTGGTTCCGAAATTGTGTTGGGTGCAGACTGGCTAAGGACTTTGGGTCCCATTCTCATGGATTTTAAGGAATTAACCATGAAATTCGACTAGGATGGAAAACAATATAAGTTCCAAGGCATCATCTCCAGTTCACTTGAGATCACTAGTTCCCATCACATGGAAAATCTGCTCAAAAAAGGCCATTCTGGCATTATTTCCCAACTCCATGCCATACAAGCAATTGAGACACCCTATGTGTCGCAAGACCTCCAATCCATCCTCTCTAAACATCAAGTGGTATTTTCCACTACCCAGGGACTCCCTCCTTCTCGTCGTGTTCATAATCATTCAATTCCCCTTGTACCAGGAAGCCTTCCTCCCAATATTCATCCCTATCGGCACCCCTTTTCCCAAAAAAATGAAATTGAGAAAATGGTTCAAGAAATTCTTAATGCAGTCATTATCCACCCTAGTATGAGCCCCTACTCTTCTCCTATGGTCATGGTTCTGAAGAAAGAAGTTTCTTGGTGCATGTGTCCTGACTTCCGCGCCCTCAACAAACTCACCATTAAAGAAAAATTTCACATTGTTGTCATTGATGACCTCTTGGATGAATTGAGTGGTGCCCAGTTGTTTACTAAACTTGATTTTCATTATGGCTACCACTAGATTCGTATGAAATAGGCAAACATTCCTAATACTACCTTTAGAACTCATGAGGGCCACTATGAGTTCTTGGTCATGCCCTTTTGCTTGTGTAATGCCCCCTCCACCTTCCAAAGCCTCATGAATCATGTCTTATGTCCTTTTTTCCATCATTTTGTCTTAGTTTTCTTTGATGATATCCTCATCTATAGAAAAACCTGAAAAAACCATCTTTCTCATGTGGATCGAGTTCTCCATCTACTCTCTCAGCACCAACTTTTCTTGAAATAATCTAAATGTTCTTTTGGCGCCTCAGAAGTCAAGTACTTGGGTCATCTTGTTGGCAAGGATGATGTCAGGGTAGATCCTAAAAAGATTGAAGCTATGCAAGACTAGCCTCACCTAAAGACTCTCAAAAGCTTGCATGGATTTATGGTCTTAACAGGTTATTATCGCAAGTTTGTTAACAATTATGGAAATATTGTGGCACCTCTCACTGCACTCCTTAAAAATAACTATTTCACTTGGAATTCAATAGCTTCTCAGGCCTTTCAAACAT
Source organism: Picea engelmannii (assembly GCA_009831015.1). NCBI lineage: Eukaryota > Viridiplantae > Streptophyta > Pinopsida > Pinales > Pinaceae > Picea > Picea engelmannii. The sequence goes on from ML812288.1 coordinate 124,565, forward strand.
TGAAAATAGCCATGTGCACCACTCCAGTCTTGGCCCTTCCCGATTTCACAAAGACCTTTGTCCTGAAATGTGATGCTTCAGGGAAAGGAATTGGTGTTGTCCTTATGCAAGAGGGTCATCCTTTGGCCTTTACCAGCAAACAATTGTCTGAACAAAATTTGGGAAAATCAATCTATGAAAAGGAAATTTTGGCCATTCTACATGTCGTTGATCCGTGGCACCCTTATTTATTGGGGAAATGCTTCCAAATTAAGATAGATCATCATAGCCTCAAGTATTTTATGGAACAACGCATTTCATCCCCAGAGAAACAAAAATGGGTGACTAAGATATTTGGATATGATTATGAGATCATTTAGAAGAAAGGCAAAGACAATGTGGTTGCGGATGCACTTTCCCGAAAATATGAAGATGAAGGATCCATTTTTTCTCTCTCCTTGATTGTACCAAATTGGCTCCAAGACGTTCGCTTGGAATGGCTACGCGATCCCAAAAGTTTCCATCTGATACAAAAGTTGCAATCCAATTCTCCAGTCCCCCCAGGGTAATCTTGGCTCCATGATGATCTTCGATACAAAGGCCATTTGAATTTAAGTAAACAGTCAAAACTTAAATCCACGGTACTTTATGAGCTTCATGCTACACCCACATTTGGGCACTCCGGGTTTACCAAAACCTATGACAGGGTCAAACGTTCTTTTCTCTGGGATGGTATGAAACAATATGTTCATAATTTTGTAGCTGAATGTGATGTGTGTCAACACAACAAGGGAGAAACAGTCAAATATCCTGGAACACTACAATTGCTTCCAATTCCACCTACTATTTGGAGGGACATCTCTATGGATTTTATTATAGGCTTTACCTAAATAGGGAAATAAATCAGTCATCATGGTGGTAGTCGATCGCCTTTCCAACTATGCTCATTTATGCTCTCTTCAACACCCATTTAAATCATCCACTGTGGCTCAAATTTTCATGGATCAGGTCTTCAAGCTTCATGGCATGCCGCATTCTATTATTTCTGATCGTGAACCAACTTTCACCAACAATTTTTGGAAAGAACTGTTCAAGATTCAAGGCACCCAATTGCATCTCAACACAACTTATCATCCCCGGACTGATGGTCAAACTGAAGTTGTCAACAAGTGTTTGGAAACATATTTGAGGTGTTTTGCATCGAAAAAGAAAGCTCAGTGGGATCAATGGTTACCCCTAGACGAATGGTGCTACAACAATTCATACCATACATCTACCTACACGACTCCTTTTGAAGCTATATATGGAAAAAATCCACCTTCATTTCTCTCATATTTATCAAGTGTCTCGAAGGTCTAGGCAATTTACCAAATGCTTACAGTTCAAGAGGCTATTCTCTGTACCCTCAAAGAGAATTTGGTCATCGCCAAAAATCACATGAAGCAACAAGCATATCAAGGTCACTCTGAACATCAATTTACAGAAGGGGATCAGGTGTTTCTTCGACTGCAAAAAGAAAAACTCCCTCAAGTCTTACCATTGTCAAAAGTTGGTGCCCAAATTTTATGGTCCTTATTGTTGGATTACTAAGAGGGGGGGTGAATCAGTAATAGCATAATTATAATCCTTTTTCTCCAAATAATCCAAGTGTTATATCAATGTAGAATTATTATCCAATAATGAGTAATAAGAAATGAACAATCACACACATACACAATACACCGGTGTTTTACGTGGAAACCCAAATCGGGAGAAAAACATAGAATTCTTTATCTTATATGTCTTCAAGAATTACATTCATTAGAAGCACCAACTTCCTTTGTTTTCCAACTGCAACTCGAAAGAGGCTCCAACCCCCTAGTTTCTCAGGCTACAACCTGAGGGAAGCTCAAACTCTCCAATTCTTTGGCTACACCTAGAAGGAGGCTACAACCCCCTATGTTCTTCGACTACAACCAGAAGGTGGATACAACCACCTATCCTTTCCTCGTCCAACTGCCCTGAAGTAGAAGTAGAATGATGGAAACACTATCACACTATCACTACAAGATATACCACTATAAACATGTACCAATAAACCTGACCCATGCATAAACCATGCATCAACCTGTACCTCAACCTGTAATCAACCTATACCATAAACAAGTGCATCAACCATGCATCAACCTGTACCAAACAATCTGTAATCAACCTGTGCCATAAACAAGTGCATCAACCATGCACCAACCTATACCAAACAATCTGCAATCAACCTGTACCATAAACAAGTGAAACCAACCATGTACCAAGTATGTACCAATCATGTGTCAAGTACTCACTAACTATGACTCATCAACATGTACCAACATCATCAACTATACACCTCATGTATGTGCCAACTCATCAACTACTTGTCTCAACCATGTACCAAGCTTGTACCTCAACCAAAATCCCTCATCAATTTCATCATCCAAATATGATTTGTAACTCTGTAATATACCTGGTGTATATGATCACATACCTAAAAACCTTCCTTAACTTTAACAACAAGAGACTAGCATTTTCATCAAATGTTTCTTTAGTCTCACAAGACTAGTTTTGGATTAGTCAACAACCCTAACTTGAAATAATCATAACTTTGTACTTGTAATGAATAAAGATATGAAACTAATACAAAATATTCTTCTGTGTGTTTTATGCAATTCCTCCAGTTTTCACTACTTGGAACCTCTCAGAAAAGGAGTTATGGAAAAAAATGGCACACCTTGTTGAATTCTAGTTTATTCTAGAGAGAGACCTTGTAGAGCGTGCCCGCACAAAATATTTGTTGAATTTATCTAAAAATGTTACACAAAATACTACAGAATGTACTATAACCAAAACATTTTTTCTTATATAATTTTGATCTTTTATGAAGAAGTTATGACGTTTTTGACCGAAACACCTATTTTTGACTAGTTTCGGGACTAGCCACAAACCCTATTTTCCACGGAGTGTAGCTCCAAAAATACAACTACCCAAAAGCTGAATTTTTTACCATAGATAATTGGATATGTTTCCTCAATGTCGTAGCAATTTCACAGTCTGAATCGTTCTATAAAAAAAGTATTTCGAAAATGGTGAGATGACTTGAAAAACGCATACCTTAGAAAGAATCATCAAAAGAATTTATCCTTCCTTGAATTCGGGACATCTTTTCTTCACTTTCCTCATAAATTAGGCTTAGATATCCTTTGGTTACCTTATACACCTATAGGTATTCAATATTCTCAAGTGTTTCTTAAATCAGAGAGCCTTGCCTCTTATTTATACTCTCCAAGTAGCTTCCTTAAAAACATCTTCTAGGTCACTTTGCCCACTTTCCTTATTTTAGGGTTAACCCACTTCTAATTTCTCCATTAAATTTATTATTGAATTAATTTATTTTGTATTCACTTTGAATTATAGTAAACTCATCACTTCACTTTATTTTTTACCTTTTAAAATCTCTTAAACCACTTTGACTACTTTGACCTTTTGGGGCTTCTAGATGACAAATTAGGGTCCTCCAACTTCGTAAGGCCATAACTCTCAAACCGTGAGGAGTTTTGTGAAGTTCCACATACCACCAGAAATGGAATGACTTGTACTATCCATATAGAATATTATTACCTGAAAATATATCAAAACTCATACCGTTATCCATCAAACAAACTTGTGTCCATTACCCAAACCTGGGGTTTCCAACTTCTCATGGCCATAACTCTCTAACCATGAGGATTTATGTGATGTTACACATACCACTAGAAATGGCATGACAAGCACTATCCATATAAGATAGTTTCACTAAAAAATTCACTGATTTTCATCTCATTATTCCACAAATAATCATGGATTCTCTAACCATACTTCTAGGATAACTCAATCCGCAAAGTGTCTTCTCGTGAGGGATTTCACCATAAGGGGACCACTTTGGAGTTCATCCATTTCTACTTATTATCAACCATGAAAATACAATAACGATTCATATTTACATCAAACAATCTTGGGTCCATTACCCAACCTTTGTGGTATGGGGCTTTCTTCAAGGGTTGACATCAATGACAACCAACCTTAATCAACAATCTCCCCCTTTGGCATTGATGGAAACACTCTGATGCAATACTGAAATTATATCACTCATGCTCCCCTTGGAACCATGACTCTATCCTATGCATCTAATAAATCTCTCCCCCTTTATCATTAATGGAAAAGGTATCTTTCCATCCGAGGTTGCTCCCCCTGACTGAACTGTCCTCTTATGGTGCTTCCTCATGTAAATATAAGACATATAAGATAAGAATTCAAAAATCATTCATTTTGGAGTAGAAATAAATCCAAGTCTCTGGCAAAGATATTCAAAGGATTCCCATGGAAGTGGTTTTGTGAAGATGTTTTCCACTTGTTCTTTTGTGCCCACATACTCAACTCTGATGTTCTTTTCTGCAACCTACTCTCGTAGAAAGTGATACTTTATTTGAATGTGATTCATCTTGGAGTGCATCATCGGGTTCTTCGAGATAATCATGGTGCTTGTATTATCACAATATATTGGAATGGGATCATCATACTCAACTTGTATATCTGTCAGAGTTTGCTTCATCCAAAGAACCTGTGAACAACATGATGTTGTTGCAATATACTCTGCCTTGGCTGTAGATAAAGATATTAATGATTGTTTCTTGCCTTGCCATGATACTAAAAACTCACCCAAGTGGAAATTTGTTCCACTGGTGCTTCGTCGGTCATCAATACAACCTGCCAAATCTACATCTGTGTAGGCAATAAGTGATAGATCCTTTCCTTTTGGATACCATAATCCAAACTCTTCTGTTCCTTTGAGATATCTGAAAATCCTCTTCACTGCTAACACATGTGAATCCTTGTTGGCATGTTTTTAGACAGAGGCAGAGTATGTGTGTTTGTCATTGATGGTGAAGATCAGCATGATCATATGGCAAAGATCAGCATGATCAGTAGCATAGCGATAATGGCAAGATCAGCAGTGTAATCTCAGAAGGAGGAAAATAGTCAAAGCACGACAAAGGTTTCGTTTCAGAGTTTCACAGATCGGGAAATCCAAACGAAAGAGGTTCAAACTCAGGATATGCGAAATCACGATAACAATCCTGACCATTGGAGTCATAGGACACGTGGTGAAATTGCGATGTTATCTAGACCATTGGTTACATAGGACACATGGAGAAAGATCATCGTTTCGCTGATTGGAACATCAAAGGAGTGAAGTGCTCGTTTGATTGGCGAGGGTCATATATCAAGGTCACATCGTTGAAGGATTAAGGGAAGGAGATAATTGCTAAGTTCCATCTTGGTGTTCGCAACTTGGAGTATCGAGACTCTTCATCACAGGAATCGCGATATGCGAGATCATGAAAATATCTGGACCGTCAGATCACCAAGGATTGTGGACCGTTGATCGGGCATGAAGAAGGCTCGTGAAGTGGTGAAATCACGATAATATCTGCATCGTTGATCCAAGAGGGGGTACGTGGTGATAGATAAAAGCACGATAGAATACCCGAGACACAAAAGTGAGAAATGAATTTTTGAATAAGGTTGTGGTCACAACCAGTGGTTACATCTATAGAAGATGGAGGAAGAAGTTGGCGGTGTTAAGCTCCATATCGGAGTCTCGGTGATCGCGACTTGGAGCATTAAGACCCTTCATCACAGGAATCGTGATATGTGAGATCATGATGAGATCTGAACCATCAGATCATCGAAGATCTCGACCGTTGATCAGGCTCGATGAAGTTTATAATTTCACGAAATATGAAGTGCCTTTTGGTGCAGGTTGTGGTCACCGTCGGTGGTCACGTGAGGGGAAGAAGCTAGTGGTGCTAAGCTCCATCTCAGAGTCTCGACGATCACAACTTGGAGTGTCAATATCCTTTATCACAGGAATGCCAAGATGCGAGATCACAAAATTCAAATTATGTTTAACGCTCAGTCACAACCAATGGGAATATGGGATAAACACGAAACCCTGCCAATTTAATCCAATGGTGTAGGAGAATTTGAATATGATCGGAGGGCTACTGTTGCACTTCACATTTAATTAATCAGTTATGATTCATTTAGAAAAACTAATTCATGATTCTTTATCTGTTGGTGATTCAGTTGCTGAGGCGTTTTTTCCCAAGAAGATTTGAGGTGTAACTGATGAGGTGTGTGTGTATAAAAGAAACACGCAGTGACTGTGTGTGGAGGGTTGTTCTGACTGAAAATGAGTTGAACCATAGAAAGGTAAAACTATAGCATGTGCAGTGTGAAGAAATCTCAGTGATAAGGAACAAAAGCTGAATAGAAGAGAAAAGATGAAGAGAGCAGAATGTGCACATATCAAAGAGCATGAAAAGGACAGAGAAAGAACAAATAGACAGAGATAGCAATTCAAGCCAAATATGAACAGAGCAGAAGAATAATGTAGCAGAGAAAAATTGCAAAACAGTGAAGAAGTGGTAAGAATTGATTTATTTGTGTTGTTGGTTATTCAATTACTTATTTGTAATAAGGGTGGTAGGGAGGTGCTAGGGAGGACTGTTGTCCTTAGAGGTTCAAGTGGGTTCTTGAACACAGGGAGTTGTAGCTTCCATCTGGCTGCAGCCAGAAAAAGCAGGGTGGCAGGGTGGTGCAAGGGAGAACAATTGTTCTCTGTTATACAGGTTGGTGCCTGTGTGACTGGAAGTTGGTGCTTCCATCCAGTTGGTGCTGGAACACTTAGGGATTTGTTGCTTCATTCTAGTAGGTTCTAGAGAAACCAGAGAGTTAGTGCTCTCAAACAATTTGGAGCTTGTAAAACAGAGGTAGTAGCCTCACATTGAGTTGGTGCTCAATTATAGATGATGTACAGAACTTAAAATGTTGCATATCATTTCAAAGAAGAAGAGGTTTTCTCCCTTTATGGGTTTCCTTGTGAAAATCTATCTTTGTGTATATTTTATGTGTGAGTGATGCTCATTATTTATGTTGTCCATATGTAGTATAATATTGATGGTCACTTGGAGAAAGATTAAAAATGGTTTAATTGAATTAACATTGTTTAAGTACAGTAACAACTGATTCACCCCCCCTCTCAGTTGTCTTAGTAATTTCAACAATTGGTATCAGAGCGGGTTCCTTTTATTTAAAGGTAGATCTGTAATATTAAACAGGACAAGTCATGAAGGGACTTCAGTCAGTAAGCCTCCTCTGTTTGATGGAACAATTTTTTCCTTTTGGAAGGTTAGAATGAGACCATACCTAATGGCCTTAGGTGTTGATGTTTGGGATGTAGTAGAGACTGGATATACAAAGCCTGTTGTGCTAGCTTCCAAGGATGATAAGTTATAATTTAGCTTTAATTCTAAGGGAATGAATGCTATCTTGAATGGAATTGCAGAAGCTGAGTTTGTAAAGGTGATGCATCTTCAAACTACCAAAGAAATGTGGGATAAACTTATTAGTAGCTATGAAGGAAATGAGAAAGTAAAAGATGCCAAATTCAAACATATAGATTGAAATTTGAACAACTAAATATGAATGAAGATGAAACAGTTAGCAAGTATTTTTTAAGAGTTGAAGAACTTGTGAATGTCATAAAGGGTCTTGGTGAGAAGTTTGAAGAATCACTCTTAGTTCAGAATATTATAAGGTCTCTGCATGATAAATTTAATCCAAAAGTATCTGCAATAGAAGAAATAAATGATCTTAAAACTCTGTCCATTGATCAACTTCTAGGAACTTTAACTACATATGAAATGAGAATTAGCAAAGATAAATCCATTACTAGAGAGGCTTCTTTTAAAGCAGATAAGAATACTGATTCAAAACTAGATGATATTGAAGAAAAAATTGTGATAAGTTTAAAGAGAGGATCGGGAAAATATCAAGGCAAGTTGCCCTTCAAATGCTTTAACTGTGGTAAAATAGGCCATTTTGCATCTAAGTGTCCCCACAAGAAAAACGATCAAAAATACCAGAACTCTAATGATGAAAAGAATTACAAATTTAAGAAATATAATTAAAAAAAGGGTTTGTGTGCAAATAATGACAATTCCTCAAAAGACATAGATAGTGATTCATCATGTGAAGACAAAGTGAATGATTTTATGCTTATGGATATGGGAGATCTTCATGATGAACACACATGAGGTGAAATGGATAATGAAGAAGTTGTGGTGGATATGGAAGGTGAATTAATCAGTTCTTTGGAAGAAATTAACAGACTCATATGTAAGAAGAGAAAACAAAAACAATTGTTGAAGCAGTTTAAAATGAATGGTGGAAAACCTGATGAAAACTTTTCTCTACTAAAAGTGGAGTTAGAAGAGGCAAAGAAAATAGAAGACATATTGAAACAACAGTTGTCAGAAAAGAAAGTGAGGTGTGAAGCATTAGAAGAAGAGATAGTAAAAACCAGAAAAGAAATGGAGAATTTTAAGGTATTGTATCATCAAAATATGCCAAGTATTAAAGCTTCAGAAGAATTAACTTTCATTCTAAATCAACAAAGGCATCCAAAGTAGAAAGCAAGGTTGGGTTGTGAAGAAGGATCAAGTAGTGATCATTCAAGTAATACAGAACCCATCAAGTTTGTCAAAACTACAATCATTGACAACAACCACTCTGCAGAAACAAAGAAAGAAAATCAGCCACCAAGAAGGAATGAAAGAAAAAGTACCAGAACCGAATCTATAGATCAAAGAAATAACACAAACACATTTTCTGATCAAAGAAATCATCAACATGGAAGAAATCGACTACAGCCTTTTTCCAGGTACAAAGGTTTTTTCTATGGTTATTGTTTTTTCTGTTCTAACTTTGGTCATAAAGTTGTAAACTGTTCTTTAAGATCTAGATATTTGAAATCAAGATACTCAAGGAATAATTATCTGCCACAACAAAGATTGAGACAGTCAAGAAACAAATGACCACATACTTTAAATCATGTGATGGATGGAGGAAGGGCGTACGTGAAACATAACAACAGTTATGAGCATAACAATCATTATGATCTGTTATTCAATGAACCAGAATGTTACATCTGTCATAACTATGGACATAAAGCTGTAGATTGTCGCTTAAGGAATTACAAGCCAGATTTGATCCTCACTGCTGAAAATGTCAAGGTTTGGAAGAAGAAATCAGATGACAAGTGTGGACTAGTGTTATCAGCCCAAATACAAAAGAATCCATGGTATATTGACAGTGGATGTTCCAAACATATCACTGGAGACAAAAGTTTTTAACTCTAAGTGAAAGCAAATCAGGGAATGTAACTTTTGGAAATGATGCACCAGGAAAAATAAAAGGTAAAGGAATGGTAAGCCTAAGTAATGGAAAAGGAAAAGATCAAGATGTGTTGTTTGTAGATGGTATGAAACATAATCTACTAAGTGTCAGTCAAGCTTGTGACAAAGTATGTGAAGTTATTTTTACTTCTAAATACTGTAAAATAAAATCTTTGATTTCAGGGCAACAGGTTGCAAAAGGGATAAGAACAGAAAACAATGTATATGTGTTAAATGAAGAAAAAGAAGAATGTCACTTAATCTAATATGATGAAAGTTGGTTGTGGCATAGGAGACTTGGACAACTAAAGTTTTATCATATAATCAACCTCAAAAATAATGGGGCAGTAAAATATCTTCTGAAGATATCAAAGTGATACGACTCTATTTGTAAACCTTGCCAGATAGGAAAGCTTACTCTTACTCAGTTCAAATCTAAAAACTTTCTTTCAATAGAAAAACCTCTCTAGTTAATACATATGGATTTATGTGGACCATCAAGAAAAGAAGGTACAAGAAAGAAAACTATTTTATGTTGATTATTGATGATTATTCTAGACTAACGTGGGTTGCCTTTTTGAAGGAAAAATCTGAAGCATTTGAAAAATTCAAAGTGTTTAAGGCTCTGGCTGAGAATCAAACAGGAAAATGATTAAAGGCAGTAAAGTCTGATAGAGGAGGAGAGTTTAGTTCATGGAACTTCAAAGAGTTATGTGATAAACATGGGATCAAACGAGAATACACTATTGCAAGAACTCCACAGCAAAATGGAGTCATTGAGAGGCAGAATAGATTAGTACAGCAAATGGAAAGATCAATGATGAATGAAAGGAACATATCTCATACATATTGGGTAGAAGCAATTCATACAGCTGTTCATATCCTTAACAAAACACATCTCAGACCACACAGTGACAAGACTCCTTATGAACTATGGTTTGGAAGACCTTCTTCAATCAAACATTTTAAGGTCTTTGGGAGTAAATGTTATATCAAGAACAATGATGAAAATATTGGCAAATATGATGACAGGTCTAGTGAAGGTATCTTCTTAGGCTATGCTACAAATAGTAAAGGGTATAGATGTTACAATAAGAGGCTGCATAAACTAGTTGATTGTATAGACATAAAGGTTGATGAAGAAGTATCGGTCAGGAATGTAAACAGTGTTGAACCAAGCACATAAGATATAGTTGAAGATGAAGATGAACAGGTCCAAGGATCAGGAAGAGAAGAATCTGAATCAGATGAAGATACGAATACTCGGGCTGACACAAATCAGCAGAAAGAAGAAAAATCACCTCTCAGAATTGTTAGAAAGAATCATCCTGAAAATCAGCTAATTGGAGAAATAAATAAAAGAGTTCAGACAAGAAGGAAATTGATTAAAGACTCAAGACAATCTCATGTTGCTTTTTGATCTATGACTGAACCTAAAAATTTTGATGAATCCAACCAACATGATGATTGGATTAGAGCAATGAATGAAGAGCTTGATCAAATTGAGAAGAACAATACTTGGGAGCTTGTCCCTAGACCTGAATATAAGAATGTAATAGGTTCCAAATGGGTGTTCAAAAATAAAATGAATGGAAAAGGACAAGTTGTTAGAAATAAAGCCGGATTGGTTTGTAAAGGGTATGCACAAGTTGAAGGTTGGGACTTTGATGAAACCTTTGCACCAGTGGCAAGATTGGAAGCCATCAGAATGTTCCTTGCATATCCATGCCATAAGAACTTTAAAGTGTATTAGATGGATGTTAAGTCAACGTTTCTTAATGGAGATCTAGAGGAAGAAGTATATATGGAGAAACCTGAAGGATTCTCATTGACAGATAATCCTAATTATGTTTGCAAGCTGAAGAAGGCCTTATATGGATTGAAACAAGCACCACGAGCTTGGTATTATAGACTGGACAAATTTTTACAAGACAAAGGGTTCAAGAAAGGTACTGTTGACAGCAATCTCTACATTAAGTCTGAAGGTGATAATTTACTAGTTGTTTTGGTGTATGTAGATGATATTATTTTTGGCTGCATTAATGAATCATATGTCCAGTGGTTTGCTAACTCTATCCAAACAGAATTTGAGATGTCCATGATAGGAGAACTGTCATATTTTCTTGTTTTACAAGTAAATCAGAGTTCTGCAGGAATATTTATCTCTCAAGAAAAATATTTGAAAGAGATGTTGAAGAAATTTTAGATGGAGGATTCCTCTCCTATTATCACACCTATGGTGGTTGGTTGCAAGCTCAATAAAGATGATATTTCACTGGATGTTGATCAAAGGACATATCTCTCTATGATAGGCAGTCTTATGTACATCACAACATCTCGTCCTGATATAATGCAAGATGTTGGAATGGTAGGTCGTTATCAGTCTGCTCCTAAACAAAGTCATTTGGTAGTTGTCACAAGGATATTCAAATACTTGAAGGGAACAATGACTTATGTTCTGTGGTATCCAAGAAATCAGAATTTTCAGTTAACTGCTTATTCAGATGCAGATTGGGCAAATTGTGTGGATGAGAGAAAGAGCACCAGTGGAGGTGCATTCTTCTTGGGTGACTCATTGGTAGCATGGATTAGTAAGAAGAAGGGATCTATTTCCTTATCAACTACAGAGGTAGAGTACATTGTTGATGCTACTTGTTCCACTTAGATTTTATGGATGATTCAAACTCTTACAGATTTGAAGGTAAATTATACTGATCCGATTACAATTCACTGTGATAACACTAGTGTCATTAGTGTCTCCAAGAATCTTGTTCTTCATTCCAAGACTAAGAATATCCCAATAAAATACCATTTTCTCAGAGAACAAGTCACAAACAGAGTTGTTCAGCTGAATTATATCCCTTCCACAAAAAAAATAGTTGATATCTTTACTAAACCGTTAACAATGACCCCTTTTGGATATCTTTGTCAAAATTTGGGGGTTATAACTTCTTTCGTCTAATCTATTCACCTGATCAGGGAGAGTACTTATTGAATATCTATTGTATTTCTAAGTTTCTCATAGTTGATAGGGGGAGTATGTACTGCAATAGCTCAGGGGGAGCGTGTTTCTTATTTGACATTGATGTCAAAGGGGGAGAAAGTGTGGTAAATTTCAAGAATTCTACAGTGGTATAGTTGGACGTTCTTCAAGGGATTGCCATCAGTTCCAAAGGGGGAGATTGTTGGCATGTTTTTAGACAAAGGCAGAGTATGCGTGTTTTTCATTGATGGTGAAGATCAGCATGATCAGATGCCGAAGATCAACACGATCAGTAGCATAGCGATAATGGCAAGATCAGCAGTGTAAGCTCAGAAGAAGGAAAACAGTCAAAGCATGAAAAAGGTTTCATTTTGGAGTTTTGCAGATCGGGAAATCCAAAGGAAAGAGGTTCAAACTCGTGATATGCAAAATCGCGATAACAATCCTGACCGTTGGATTCATAGGACACATGGTGAAATCATGATGTTATCTAGACTGTTGGTTCCATAGGACACATGGAGAAAGATCATCGTTTCGCTGACTAGAACATCAAAGGAGAGAAGTGCTTGTTTGATTGGCGAGTGGTCATATCTCAAGGTCACATCATCGAAGGCTTAAGGGAAGGAGATAATTGCTAAGTTCCATCTCGGTGTTTGCAACTTGGAGTATCGAGACTCTTCATCACAGGAATCACGATATGCGAGATCACGAAAAGATCTTGACCGTCAGAGAACCAAGGATTCTGGACCATTGATCAGGCATGAAGAAGGCTCATGAAGTGGCGAAATCGCGATAAGATCTGGATCGTTGATCTAAGAGGGAGCACGTGGTGATAGATCAGAGCACGACATAATACTCGAGATGAAAAAGTGTGAAATGCACTTTTGAATAAGGCTATGGTCACATCCAGTGGTTACATCTGCGGAATATGGAGGAAGAAGATGGCGGTGTTAAGCACCATCTCGGAGTCTCGACGATCGTGACTTGGAGCATCAAGACCCTTCATCATAGGAATCGCGATGATATCTAGACCGTCAGATCATCGAAGATCTCGACCATTGATCAGGCTCAATGAAGTTTATAAGTTTTCGAAATACGAAGCACCTTTTGGCACAACCTGTGGTCACCGCTAGTGGTCACGTGAGGGGAAGAAGATAGCGGTGATAAGCTCCATCTCGGACTCTCGGTGATCGTGACTTGGAGTGTCAATATCCTTTATCATAGGAATTTCGAGATGCGAGATCACGAAATTCAAATTTTGTTTAGCGCTCGGTCACAACCAATGGGCATATGGGATAAACGCGAAACCCTGTCGATTTAATCCAACGGTGCAGGAGAATTTGAATATGATCAGAGGGATACTGTTGCACTTCACATTTAATTAATCAGTTGCGATTCAGTTAGAAAAATTGATCATGAATCTTGATCGGTTGGTGATTCAGTTGCTGAGGCATTTTTGCCCAAGAAGATTTGAGGTGTAACTGATGAGGCATGTGTGTATTAAAGAAACACGTAGTGACTATGCGTGGAGGGATGTTCTGAATGAAAACTGAGTTGAACTGTAGAAAGGTAAAACTACAGCATGCGCAGTGTGAAGAAATCTCAGTGATAAGGAACAGAAGTTGAACAGAAGAGAAAAGGTGAAGAGAGCAGAATGTGCACATATCAAAGAGCATGAAAAGGACAGAGAATGAAAAGATAGATAGAGATAGCAAGTCAAGCCAAATATGAATAGAGCAGAAGAATAGTGTAGTAGAGAATAATTGCAGAACAGTGAAGAAGTGGTAAGAATTGATTTATATGTGTTGTTGGTTATTCAATCACTTATTTGTAATAAGGGTGGTAGGGAGGTGCTAGGGAGGACTGTTGTCCTTAGAGGTTCAAGTGGGTGCTTGAACACAGGAAGTTGTAGCTTCCATTTGGTTGCAGCCAGAAAAACCAGGGTGGCAGGGTGGTGCAAGGGAGAACATGTGTTCTATGTTATACAAGTTGGTGCCTGTGTGACTAGAAGTTGGTGCTTCCATCTAGTTGGTGCTAGAATACTTAGGGAGTTATTGCTTCCTTCTAGTAGGTGCTAGAGAAACCAGAGAGTTGGTGCTCTCAAACAATTTGGAGCTTGTAAAACAAAGGTAGTAGCCTCACATTGAGTTGGTGCTCAATTATAGATGATGTACAGAACTTAAAAGACTGCCTATCAATTCGAAGAAGAAGAGGTTTTCTCCCTTTATGGGTTTTCTCCCTTTATGGGTTTCCTCATAAAAATATGTCTCTGTGTATATTTTATGTGTGAGTGATGCTCATTATTTATGTTGTCCATATGTAGTATAATATTGATGGTCACTTGGAGAAAGATTAAAAATGGTTTAATTGAATTAACATTGTTTAAGCACAGTAACAATTGATTCCTTCAATATGTGCATATCCTTTACATACCAATCTAGCTTTGTTTCTTGTAACTTGTCCATATTCATTTAATTTATTCCCGAAAACCCATTTTGTAATGGTCACATTCTTATTCTTTGGTCTTGGAACCAGTTTCCAAGTGTCATTTTTCTCTATTTGATCCAATTCTTCATTCATGGCCTTATTCCAAAATTCATCCTTATTGGCTTCCTCAAAATAGTTTGGTTCATTTGTAGATAAGAGTGCTAGGTGTGTTTGTTCTGGTGAATGGATTTTTCTTCTAGTCTCAACTCCTGCCTCTTTGTTTCCAATAATCTGATTTGAAGGATGATTCTTTTGTACTCGTTTGCTAGGTGTCTTTGGAGATACTTGTTGAACTTGCTATTATGTTTCTGTTAGATTCTCTTCATCTTCCTCTTATACTTCATCTTTTTCTTCTTCTTCTTCAAAAATTTGTTCCATTGATTTGTTTTCTTCTTCCTTTGATTATGGTCTACCTGTTTCATTAATTGTTACGTTGATGCTTTCCACAACTTTGCTCAATCTTAGATTGTAACACTTGTATGCTTTCCTTGTACTCGAGTAACCAACAAGTACTCCTTTGTCCACACAAGAGTCAAACTTTCCCATTCTGCCATCTTCTCTTTTGATGTAGCATTTTCTTCCAAAAACTCTGAAGTGCTTCACATTTGTTGGTCTTCCTTTCCATAGCTCGTAGGGAATTTTATCAGTGTTGTTTCTGAGCATTACTCTATTTTGAATGTGAATTGTTGCATGCAATACCTGTGTCCAAAATATATCTGTCAATTTGGAATCCATTAGCATTGTTCGATCCATTTCCTATATTGTCATGTTCTTTCTTTCAACAACTCCATTTTGTTGAGGTGTCCTAGCAATGGAGAATTGCCTTTTTATTCCATGTATGTTGTAGTAGTCCATAAATTCCTTTGAATTGAAATCTCCTCCATTATCAGATCTCAAGAATTTCATTCTTGAATCCATCTCATTTTCAACCATTTCCTTGTAGATCTTGAAGTTTTCAAAAGCTTCTGACTTGTTTTTGAGAAAGCCAACTGCATTGATTCTTATATAATCATCAACTAATAACATAAAGTATCTCTCACCTTTTAATCCATTTGTTGTAGTTGGTCCGAATAGATCAGTATGCACAATTTCCAGTAGTCTTGTTGTTGAATATTCCTTTGATTTGAACCTGGTCTTTGTTTGTTTTCCTTGTTGACAATGCTTGCATAAAGTGTTGGTTGGTTTTGTGATCTGGGGAATTTCTCTGACTACTTCTCTTTTGTTGACTTTGACAAGGTTATCAAAATTCATGTGACCCATTATTCTATGCCATACCCAAATTTCATCTTCATTTCCTAGACAACACTTTTCATTTCCAATTTTACTTAACACATATATGTTGTTTGAAGTTCTTGCAGCTGTACCGACCAATTTCCTTGAACCTTCTCTTCTTATCTCACACTTTTGTGAATTGAAAGTAAATTTATGACCTTGGTCACACATTTGACTCACAGTTAGAATATTATGTTTCATATCTTCCACCAATAGAACATTTTGTGCCTTTTTATTCTTGTTCCCAATTCGGATTGTGCCTTCTCCAATGATTTTGGCTGAATTATCATTTCTGAAGGAGACTGATCCATTTCTTTCCTTTCGCAATGTAAGAAATTTTTCTCTATCACCTGTCATGTGTTTTGAACACCCACTGTCAACATACCAACCATGTTTCTTCTTCTTAGCTTGTAGAGCGACTGTGCATTCTTCATTGCTATACTGATCTTGCTTTCTTATCCATGTCATTTTCTGAGGTTCTTGTTTGTGAATTTTGTTATTCTGTTGAGGTTCATTAGGAGGGGATTTCATTCTGCAATTTTTGGCCACGTGTCCAAAATTGTTACATTTGTAACATTCAACTTTATGCTCAAAAATTCAAACATGTTGTAACTTGTTCTTTGTGTTTCACTAGGTCTTCTTGAGTAACCCCTTTGTGTATGACTCTCAAAGTTGTTATTGATCCTGTTGTTAGCTCTGCAATTCACAGCTTTATGTCCAAAATTATTACATGCATAACATAAACCAAAAAATATAGTTTGATACCTGGGAGTTGAAAATATTATGAAATAAGGTGCTCTTATGAATCCTTCTTCTTCTTGAGGCCTATTTATCATTTGTTGATTCTAAAATCTGAATCTTCTCGGTGGAGGAGTGTCCCTATAATCTTCTTTGTACATCTTCATATCCCCTTTCATTGTTTCTGCATAGCTTTTTGGATTTGTTTCTTGCTTTGTTGTTTTGGAGATTGATCCCTTTTATGTCTGATTGTATCCAAGTCCAAACTTGTCAAGATGAGATTTTTTACTGTTGATAATGTCATCCAGAACTTTTGCGCTATTTTTCATATTTTTCTTTTGAATATCCTTTCTTAGTGTGACAATCTCTACTTCCAAGTTTCCAATGTTCTTGTCCTTTTCTTCTAGTTTTTCTTTGAGTTCTTCTTCAATTCTTTTATCTTCTTCTATTTGAACCTTCAATCGTGTGATCATTTGTTCTAGTTCTTGAGTGTCCTTTTTCTTGTCTATTTCTTCTTGTAGTTTCTTGTTTTTTTTCTTTTCTCTTCTGATACTTCT
The DNA here is from genome assembly GCA_009831015.1 of Picea engelmannii. Lineage (NCBI taxonomy): Eukaryota > Viridiplantae > Streptophyta > Pinopsida > Pinales > Pinaceae > Picea > Picea engelmannii. The sequence goes on from ML812288.1 coordinate 141,871, forward strand.
ATGGCACACATTAATTCTTCTTGGTAATCAACTTATGACTCTTCAATTTCATCTTCGACTTCTTCATATCCTTCTTTGACTTCTTCATATTCTTCTTTGGAGTCTTCTTCGAAGTCTTCTTTGTTAGAATATTTTACTGCCATGAATAGAACTCTTCATGTCTCACTGTCATTGATTTCATCTTCATCTGATGATGAGATGTCTTCTTTGATGCATAAGATTTTCTTGAAATATTTCTTTGTATTTCTTTTGCCTTTATATGTGTGTTTTCCTTTTGAGTAACCTTAATCATTTCTCTTTTTCTTATGAGGACATTTGTCAGAAAAATGACCAATTCCATCACAATTAAAACAACTTAAAGGAATCTTACCTCTACCTACCATTGGTTCCCTTGTTCAGTCTTTTGACGAAGTTGGCCACTTCTTCATCATCTTTCGAGACGTCGCTTCTGCTTCTATATTCTTCTTGTTCCTTTTTCTTTTGATTTGATCTTTTGGATGCTTTGAACGCTGCTTCTTTTACATCTGGATTTTCCTGTTCAGTTCTCATTTCATATGCTATAAAGATTCCATGCAGTTCGCCCATTCTTATTGAGTTCATATCTGATTTTTATTATAGTGTTGATATATTAGGGTTGAATCTCATAGGAAGACATATTAGTACCTTTTGAACAATTACATATTCTTCAATTTCTTCTCCCAGTCCTATGATTTCATTCACTGTTTCGTCAAATCTTAAGAAGTAGGTTGAAATATTCTCATCTTCCTTCATTTTTAGTTGTTCAAAATGACCTCTATAAGTTTGAAGTTTTGTTGCTTTGACTTTTTTATCTTCTTCATAAATATTTCGAAGCTTGTCCCAAATCTCTTTCGCGGATTTACAATGTGCAACTTTGGTGAATATTGGGGTGAATCAGTAATAGCGTAATTATAATCGTTTTTCTCCAAATAATCCAAGTGTTATATCAATGTAGAATTTTTATCCAATAATGAGTAATAAGAAATGAACAATCACACACATACATAGTAGACCAGTGTTTTACGTGGAAACCCAAATCGGGAGAACAACACATAATGATTTATCTTATATGTATTGAATAATTACATTCATTGGAAGCACCAAATTCCTTTGTTTTCCAGATGCAACTAGAAGGAGGCTCCAACCCCCTACTTTCTCAGGCTACAACCTAAGGGAAGCTCAAACTCCCCAATTCTCTGTCTACAACCACAAGGAGGCTATAACCCCCTATGTTCACCATCTACAACTGGAAGGTGGCTACAACAACCTATCCTTTCCCCATCCAACTTCCATGAAGTAGAAGTAGAATGATGGAACCACAGTCACACTATCATTGCGAGATATACTGCTATAAACATGTACCAATAAACCTGAAACATGCATCAACCATGCATCGACTTGTACCTCAACCTGTAATCAACCTGTACCATAAACAATTGCATCAACCATGCACCAACCTGTACCAAAAAATCTGTAATCAACCTGTACCATAAGCAAGTGCATCAACCATGCACCAACATGTACCAAACAATCTGTAATCAACTTGTACCATAAACAAGTGCAACCAACCATGTACTAATAATGTACCAATCACTTTTCAAGTACTCATCAACTATGACTCATCAATATGTACCAACATCATCAACTATACACCTCATGTATGTTCCAACTCATCAACTACTTGTCTCAACCATGTACCCAACTTGTACCTCAACCAAAAGCCCTCATCAATTTCATCATCCAAATATGATTTGTAACTTTGTAATATATCTGGTATATATGATCACATACCTACAAACCTTCCTTAACTTTAACAACAAGAGACTAGCATTTTCATCAAAAGTTTCTTTAGTCTCACAAGACCAGTTTTGGATTAGTCAACAAACCTAACTTGAAATAATCATAACTTTGTACCTGTAATGAATAAAGATATGAAACTGATACACAATTTTCTTCAGTGTGTTTTATTCAATTCCTCCAGGTTTCACTACTTGGAACCTCTCATAAACGGATTTATGGAAAAGATGGCACACCTTGTTGAATTCTAGCTTATTCTAGAGAGAGACCTTGTAGAGTGGCCACATAGAATATTTGTTGAATTTATCTGAAACAGTTACACAGAATACTAAATATTGTACCCTAACCAACACATTTCATCTTACTAAATGTGGATCTGGTATGAAGAATTTATGACATTTTTACCCGAAACACCTATTTTTGACTAGTTTCAGAACTAGCCACAAACCCTATTTTCCATGGAGTGTAATTCCAAAAATACAATGGCCCACAAGAAATTTTTTTTACCACAGATACTTGGATAATTTTCCACAATGAAATAGAAATTTCACGGTATGAATCATTCTAGAAAACATGTTATTGCGAAAATGGTGAGATGACCTAAAAAAAACATACCTTAGAAAGCATCATCAAAAGAATGTATCCTTCCTTGAATTTCGGCCTTCTTTTCTTCACTTTCCTTAGAAATTCGGATTAGATATACTTTGGTTACCTCATAAACCTATAGGTATTAAATATTCTCAAGTGTGTCTTAAATGAGAGATCCTTGCCTCTTATTTATACTCTCCAAGTAGCTTCCTTAAAAACATCTTCTAGGTCACTTTGCCCACTTTCCTTATTTTAGGGTTAACCCACTTCTAATTTCTCCATTAAAT
>ML812288.1:144610-185139 GCA_009831015.1 Picea engelmannii
TAGATGACATATGAGGGTCCTCCAACTTCGTAAGGCCATAACTCTCAAACCGTGAGGAGTTATGTGACATTCCACATACCACCAGAAATGGAATGACATGTAATATCCATATAGAATAGTATTACCTGAAAATATATCAAAACACATACTGTTATTCATCAAACAAACTTGGGTCCATTACCCAAACCTGCGTTTTCCAACTTCTCATGGCCATAACTCTCTAACCGTGAGGAGTTATGTGACGTTCCACATACCACCAGAAATGGCATGACAAGCACTATCCATATAGGATATTTTCACTTAAAAATTCATTGGCATTCATCTCATTATTCTACAAATAATCATGGGTTCTCTAACCATACTTCTAGCATAACTCAATCCGCAAAGTGTATTCTCATGAGGGCTTTCACCATAAGGGGACCACTTTGGAGTTCATCCATTTCTACATATTATCAACCATGATAAGACAATGCTGATTCATATTTACATCAAACAATATTGGGTCCATTACCCAACCTTTGTGCTATGGGGCTTTCTTCAAGGGTTGACATCAATGACAACCAACCTTAATCAAAACTTATACCATTCTCAAGCATGTGGGATAGGTGGCCTATGAGTTAGCTTTTCCCAGTCACTCTAATCTACATTCTATTTTTCATGTTTCATGCTTAAAGAACGTGATTGGAACTAAGTGCCAAAATCAAACCAACCTTCCCGAGTTGGATGAAGAAAGCTCCATTTGGCTACAACCACAAAGCAGTTTTGACCAGCGTGAGTGTCGCCTGCATCAGCGAACCATCAAGGAAGTGTTAGTCTAGTGGAAAGATACATCTCCAGCAGATGCTACTTGGGAACCAACTACTATTCTACAACAATTTCCACATCTCACGCCTTGAGGACAAGGTTGTTTTTAAGGGGGAGGACATGTTAGGGACCTAACCCCTCACGTATGTAGAACAATATGTTCGGATGTAATAAAGGTCAATGTTAATAAGGCCTTGAAATAAGGTAGAAAAATTTGAATGTAAGAAGACCTAATAGAAGCTTCCGCTTCTAGAAGGATCTTCCTCTAGATGGTTCTTTTGATAGACATATTTAGTATAAATAGGAGTCAAGGGTATGAGAACCCTAGCTTGGATATTATTGTAATAGATATCTTCTCGACTGGATGTTTCCCCCTCAAAGAGGCAAGTGAACATTGTTCTCAGAATCAAAGTGCTCTTTCTGGTGTTATTCTGATATCATTACAGTGTTATTGTGGTGTTGTTCAGGCTATATTGTTGTTTATCTGCCATTTCTAGCATTTTATTTATGTTCTACATACTTTTTATATCTGGAATATTACAATTGAGGGTGTTGGCCCCAATTTTGTACTATAAACACCATATTTTTGTAAATATATATAAAACAGGGTTCTTCAGCTTTACTTATATTACAATGTGTACATTGATGAGATTGTTTTATGTGCTTTAGTTGTGTGACAAAATCCAATCTAAAATGAAATTAACTTAAGAATAAGATACATAATTAGATATTTTATTATGATAAGTAATAAAATCAAACTGTTTCTCTAAAAGACGTACTCGTAGGAATTGTCAAAGTAGGATCACACACGCGATAACTGTCGTTTAACTGACATACTACTAACTGGGAATCCAGGTGAACCTCTAAAGAGAGAATACCATGTGAAATAGCATTGCGCAAAAGTTATATAACGACGCTATATTCAGCCACATTATTCATGGATGGCCCTGGGCATACACCACATGAAGACACCAGTATACTCTCAGGTGAGTAAACCACCCAAGAAGAAAAATCCAAGTTTTGTGTATGACGACTGGTTCCATCTTCGAATCCTAAGTAGACCGAAGACTCCGTTGACATATGCCAACCAAGGGAAAACTCGATAAGCAAGATGAAGATAAAAATTAAAGGGGAAATATATATACACCAAATTACATTAGTATACAAAGAGTTACACCCAATATTGGGGCTCAAGCATAATATATTTTCAAGCAGATCCCATTTCTGTTCTCGGCCAACATGTTCCCTTCATAATATTCCAACTCACAGGCTCCTTTTTCTAAGACATGTCACACAATATAGGGACTATGCCACATGGGTTTGAACTTGCTTGCCCCCAGTGGTTCTTTGGCTTGATCATATAAAAGGACCAAGTCACCCTTATGTACAACCGAGGAAATACAGACTTATCGTATTGGACCTTGACACGTCTTTTATTCACCTTGATAGTTGTAGAGGCATCTCAACACTGCTTGTCGAGACTCTCTAGGTTTACAAGGTGTCGCTCGAGATCGAAAGTGTCAATGAGGAGCACGACTGCCAATCTAAGAAAATGGATTTCACATTAAATAGGTAATATCGACTCCACACCGTGTACTAACTAGAAAGAAGAAAATTTGGTGGGAGTCTTGATCGAGGTTCGGTATGCCTAGAGTGTGGGATATAGCATAATGTGCCAGTCAGATTTACTTTGGCTGATAGTTTTCTGCAAAATGGTATTGAGAGACTTGTTGATGGCCTCTACCTGTCCATTTAACTTCTACCTATCCATTTTCCTAGGTGTAGTAAGGGGAAGAATGACCATGCTTAAACCCCATCTTGGATACTAGCTCTTCCATCATTTCATTCTGAAAGTGACTTCCATGATCAGTGACAATATCACTCAGGATATCAAACCTGGCGATAATTTGATTGAATACGAAGAAGTCGGCAGTCTTCCTGTTGGATTTAACTATAGGCATGACCTCGACCAACTTATTAAAGTAGTATACAACCAAGATAATGTGTTGATTCCCCCCAGCCAAAGTTGGGTGGCAATCCAAGAAATATACCCCCCACTTGGTGAAGGGACCGACAGTAAGACTGGTTGAAGAGGGACTGCATGCGAACGCATTTTTCGAGTGAACACTTGGCAGGGGTGAGACTTCGTAACTGCTTCAACAAAATCTTTAAAGATAAATGGCTAGAAATAACTGGCTCACAAAAGTTTATGGGTTGTCACAAGCCTGGATAGATGACCACCACAAGCCCCACTATGGAAATCATTTATAATGGACTCGGCTTCTTCACGAGTTAAAAAACAATGTAGGATATTCTCTATTCCTTGGTGATACAAAGCGTCACCAATGATAATGTAGTTCTTAGCTTGGTATCGTATACGTCGTCAGTTATCTCACAAGAGATGCTGAGGAAACGTCAAAGTTTGAAGATAGAGAACAATGTATCCATACCAGGGGTCGGGCGACGAGACAAGGAAAATGGGTTCACCCACAAAAGAATCAACATGGATAACATCCTCATCCAATCATGGGAAGTCATATATTAACTCTGCAAAGACTAGTTATTTCTTGGATTTCGCAAAGGCGAAATCGAGATCAAATTCTTGTAAAATGACAATCCATTTATTGTATTTTCCCCCTATGATATGCTTGGTAAGTACATATTGAAATGGATGGACATCGGAAACCACGGTAGTCTTGAAAAGAAATATATAATGGCATAATCATTGGACTATGTGAACGACAACCAAATCTAGATTTTCAATGTGAAAATAATTGAGCTTCGGACTAACTACATTTTGATTATGATAGTAGATGACGTGCTCACGGAGCTCATCATCTTCCTAAACCAAAACCATATTGATCATCTCTTTGATCATGGCGAGATAAAGCAATTAATCCCTACTGTAGTCAAGAAACTTCAACAGAGGCATCGATACCAAGGCTTTCTTCAAAGCATCGAAGGATTCCTGGGCTCATTCATCCTAAATAAAAGGGGTGTCCTTCAAAAGAAGCATGAAACCCTTAGTAATATTGGCATAGTTTATTATAAACTGACGTAAAAAATTATCTTTCCCCTATAAGCCTTGATGTTTTCGAATAGTGCATGGGGGAGGCAATCGAAGTATTTCCTCAACCTTTAGCGCATCTACCATGATCCCGGTCTCAGAGACAAAAAATCCCAAAACATGTCCAGACCTAACGCAAAAGATGCATTTATGAGGGTTTAACCAGATTTTATAATGACGACATCTTTCAAAAACAAGTCAAAGGTGCTTAGAGTGATCCACTCTCTTATGAGAGTGAGCAGCAAGATCATCAAGATAAACCTCGACTATATGCTTAATATCATGGAATGCGAAGTTCATAGCACGTTGAAAGGTTGCTCCAGTGTTTTTAAGGCTGAAAGTCATCTTCTGGTATGTGAAAGTACCCCAAAGACAAATAAATGTCACCTTATGTTGATCCTTGGGTTTAATTTGAATTCGGTTATACCCTGAAAATCCATCCATGAAAGAAAACACTTCGCTTCCCTCACACTCATCGAGAATCTGATCGATTAAAGGTTTCAGGAAGTTGTCTTTAGGATAGGATTTGTTCAGGTCATGAAATTCCATGCATACACGAATGGTTCCTTTATTCTTATTCATCAGAATAGGATTGGATACCCATTCAGTCAAGGGAACCAGATAGATAAAACCAACATTAAGTAGTTTCTCTGCCTTTGCCTTAATAGTAGGGGCCTTCTAGGGATTGACAACTCTAAGACGTTATCAAACATGATTAGCATCCGGATAAGTTCTAATCTCATGCTCGACAATTCAAGGGTCGATTCTTGGCATCTCTTCATATGACCAAGAAAATACATCTCAGAATTCCTTGAAGAGCTCGGTGTAGATCAGGATTTATTCTAGCGAATAATCTGCATCGATGTGAACATTTTCAATATTGTCAGGGGTAAGAGAGATATCGATTGTGATGATAGGATAGATACTTGCCATATTTCCTTCGGCATACATTTTGTGTGTATCAAGTGGAACTACGATGTGACCGACTATCTCTCTCAAACTAGATCGAAAGTCATATTATTCGACTCTAGAAAGATATGGGATAAAATAAGAGCGATGATGAATATCATCCCAAGGTTTGTCAGAACCATTCATGGCTTCAATGATAGCTTCATCCGAGGGAAAAGTATCATCGAGGAAATCATGTGAGAAAGAAAAAAAGGTGGCCCACATGGGCTTAAGAACAAGATCCTCCTCGTCCGTCAGCGAGGTAATAGGATCGGGATTGGTGACAGAGCAAAGAACATCTTGATATGCTATTTCTACTGCCGATAGTGGCATGGGAATTCCAGGATGCAACTGACCTTCAAAAAATGAAGTCAAGGAAGGTAGGGTCCAAGGATCATTAAAATATCAAGTGCAGAAAGGAACAAACCTCTCTCATGAAACGAGGCTACTGGACATGGCGTAAACATGGTGAATCAGTGCCATGAAGTCGAAGGTACCCATAAGGGATGAATACATTCCGACACCGATATTCTCAGTTGCCAACTAATAATTGTCAACCAAGGGGATCAACAGCCCAATAGATTCATTGGGGACAACATACACAAAGGATAACTGGTTGATCATCATGATATTCCCATCATGAGGAAAACAAAGAGTGTGGAAGACGGACGATACGACGACAGTCATAGAATAAGTCCAATTGTGTCATAGTAACAAGTTATAATTGAGGGGAGCATCAACCACCTCAACATCCACCTCTACTTTCTTCCCACCTAATTGGAATGGAAAGGCAGGAAGAATCCCATGAGGGCAGAGGGAACAACCATAAAAAGTAGTCAACATGGTCAGAGATTGAGAGAGATTCAGAGAGCCAAGAGCTTTCCAACAGATCATGGACATCACACATGTAGCAGTGCCTTCATCAACAACTGCACGTTTGATGGTATACTTTGCATACCCCACATGGATTTGGAATGCCACATGGTAAGGAAAGTGAGGCTTCACATATGTGACATCAAACTTGATAACTTTCAATCAACTGGGGTCTAGAGCTCCTAACGCAGATAGCAAGGCATTCCCTTGTGAAGGACACATCTGGAGTACCTCCAGAGCTGACATCACATAAGGGGTTTGACCCAAGTCCTCAATAACAGAGTAATTTTGGGCGGCTCTAGCATTTGGATTGTGGATAGAGCGCTTGAGTACTCCTTTCATAATATGAGGCGGTGGCTCTGGTTTTTCGATCTGCAAAGGTGTCTCCAAAGGAGGAGGAGGAGATTCTAGACCAGGTACAATCTATGAGGAACTGTAATCGTGAGACCGGGTGGCTACATTAACCTAATAATTGACAATATTGATACAAAAATGGTCACTATCTTGAGTCGGTGGGATTTTATTTCCACCGGCCACATTTCTATCATTTGAGGAGCTCAAGGCCATGTGTTGGTGATGTGGGAAAGGATTCATTAGCACGGTAGGTGGTAGAGATAAGATCCTCACATCTTCCACAAGTTTGAGGCATAAATGAGTAAGATGATCATTTGTACAAAGATTACAGGGAAATTTCACCTTACGTCTTTCTTTCTTTCCCTCACCAACACTATTATTCGTCTTCTCATTATTACCATTTTCCTTGGATTTATTATTATTCTTCCCACCCTTACGATTATTATTACATCCTTTATTCTTATTCCTGGCTGGTTGTTGGTTACCATTTAGGTCGGTTGACAATTGCACAGAGTGTACATCCACCGACTAAGTGGGATTAGAAGACACAAACGAAGGTGTCCCTCCTATATATTGGTTTAGAGACAACACTTTCAAATGGATTGTCATCGAGTGTGCGGATTTCACATTGGTGGATCCTACAATGCCATCAGTACGAGGTCTAGGATTTTTTCTAGGGTCATAGTTTGACCTTGGTGTGTCTGAAAGAATTTGGTATAACATCCCAGACTGAGAATATATAATATCTAACTGTTGGGCTTCGAGGATTTCTTCTTCCTCAGATGTAACCCTAGATGTAGAAACATCCTTCGAGATAGGAGGTTGCAAGGAATTAAGGAACCATTCTAACAGGAAATATAGGGGAATGCAGGTCTTGATAAACCTCTTCCATCTATGCCACTTCTAGATGTGATCCGAGATATGAATGGTGGTGTCCTGGTGTAAATTCAATAGAATTTCTAGGCCAACATCATAACAAACCAGCAATTGGAAGTGGTTAAGGAAGACTAGCACCATCTAAATAAAGGTCCCATATGGCCCCCTAGATAGCTTGATATACCATTTCGTGGAAACCCCAATGAGGGTGCGTTGAAATAATCTTAACCGAATGGAATTGTCATTAATGGAATTCGAAGAGCACCATAGGTGAAAGGTTGTGACTTGATAACCAGGATCCTTGCCATTCTTACCTTCGAATTTTGGAATATATGAAGGAATCTTGGTGGGGACAGGGGGCCATGTAGAATCATGACACACAGGGTTTTTCATCAACTTAGACAAGACTGGAAAATTGAGTGTGGTCGGAAAAGGGAGAAGGGGTTGTGGAAAGCTCCCTGGAAAGATTGTGTTTGGGGAACTACAGCCCATCTAGGGTTCTATTAAGAACAATGGCCCTGTCCTGGATTATAAGACCCTCCTCCAAGCTTATTCATAAGAGGTTTGTTAGGCATCATTCCAGTAGGAATGTTCTGATGGGGGTTATAAAACTTTTCCCCAGCCAGAGTGGCTCAGGGCTGGGTGTTTACCAAGGCATGAAACTGACCTGCTCCAGGTGTGAATCCGGAGGATAAATCTGGATGCATCATGCCAAATGTGTTGTTCGAAATTGGCACTAAGGAGGTGAGGGTATAAGATTAAACTTGAGTATAAGCTTGTCCGCCAGGTAGGTTGCTCCACCCAGAAGCACTAGGATTAGACCCGGAATTTAAAGAAGGGATGCCTCCCATAGTAGGATTCGTTTGAGGGATATGAGAGCCACCAAATGAGAATGGAGTATAAGGAGGATTTGTGCCCCCAATTCTAATTCTAGCATTAGGGCCAGCAACTGGGATGGATTTTGAAAACTGTGAGGTAAAATTCAGCATACCATAGGAAAAAGGACTAGAGGACATAGGGATGGACTGAACATTATAGCCTGGTGAGTGACCAAGAGACCCAAATAGGTTTGTGGCAATAGTGTTCGCACAGGGGTAGACATAGGGTTCAGCTACAAGAGCGCACCAACAAGCCCTAGCTACTGGCCCTTTCAGCAACACCTGGGAAGTAGATGCAATCTCATCTGAAGCAGCTATGAGGGGGTTGTAGGACAAATATGTCTACAACCAGAGGAATATCAAGTGGATCTAATATAATAACAACACAACATGCATCTATCACTTATCAAGCTAGATCTACCCTGCACGGTTATAGATCTAATCTAATACAACAATAAAAATAACAATATAACAGTGACAGAGATCAAAGCATCAACCACACACACAACACAAGATGTACATGGTTCACCCTCTCTCTAGGGATACGTCCACAGAACTATGCTTATTATTTATTAAGGTAAATCATACAGTTATTTTCTACGTTCTTAGCTCGCAGATCTTCTTTCTTTTTCTCTCTTTCTCTCCCCTTCTTGCACACCCAGCTGTAGGACCTGAACTTCGCACGCAGCTGAAGATCTTACAATACCAGAAGGCTCTCTCTCTCAGCACTTCCCTCTATAAATACAATAATAACTCACCATAACAATAGAGCTAGATCGACAATAGTACCCTGCCAACCTAGAATTACCAACCCAACCTAGGCCCTTTAGACCTCTATTTATACATTAAAATCATTCACAGACAGCCCTAGGCCGAAACCTAGGTGCCAAAACCCTAGGTCAACTTGACCCACTTTTTCCGGGCTTCACCATCTTGTCTTTCCTTCCTTCTCATGCGGTGCTAACGGTGGTTTTTCCCACTTTTTGAGTTGTCCTCATTCCTTCTTCCTTTCTTATCTATCATCCTCCATCTCCTCTTCCAATGACATTCATTTTCATACTTCGCTCCATCTTTTCTGCTCTTTTTCTCACTTCGACCTAGTGACAGTCATTGTGTCTTCCGCGAAGTTTGCTTTTCACCTTTTATTTTTTTTTCTTCGCTTCCTTCCATAACCAAGGGCCAACAGGCCCCCAACACTCACATGTGACGCATCCTGAGGCACTTCAAATCTAATCCTTCTGTGCTACTTCAACTTGTAGAATGTGTAGTGCAACCTTTGCTTTCTTCTCTATGCCTCCTTCCCATCCTTGTGCAGACTATATTTTTTGTGTCTGGTACCCAATTTCAACTACACCTGGTACCTAGACCCTTTTGTTACATTCTCCTACTGAGGTGTGTGAGGCAATTGGTTGTCATAGTACAACTTCAACCGACTCCCATTTACCAATCCTTCCTTACATTGTCCCTTCAATGTTTTTAGTTGCGCAGCTCCCCCTTCAGTAACATAAGCAATCTTGTATGGTCTGAGCCAATGCATTCTGAACTTCCCAGGATGTTTCAAGAACTTACTTTCATACAACAATACTAAATCACCTTGCTTTAATGCCTTCTTTTTGATGTGCTTGTCATGATAAGCCTTCTCTCTTTCCTTTTGAACCTACTGCTGGAATCCTGCAATAAATCTGTCTTCTTCCAGTTCAACCAATTGTGCAATCCTCTCTTGAGTTGCTCCAATATCATCCATGTATGTAAAAGCAACAATTCTCAAGCTTGGTACTAAATACTCCATTGGAACAACAACTTCAATCCCATAAACCAATTTAAAAGAGGTCTACGGTGTTAATTTATTTCAAGTGGTTCTATAGGCCCATAGTACTGCAGGTACTCTTAAATCCCAATCATCTATGTTCACACTACAAATATTTGTCAGTGAGGTCTATAAGATATTGTTGAATGCTTCAAATGTTTCATTTGCTTGTGGGTGGTAAGGTGTACTCTTCTGATGGTGGACTGCAAATTCTTCGGTCAGGGATTTGACTGTCTTATTGATGAAGTGTGTGCCTTGATCACTCATGAGGATCTTTGGGCATCCAAACCTGGTTATTATGTCATCAAATATAAAATGCACAGTTGTAGTTGCACTACAGTCCTTAACTGCTCTGGTTTCAACCCATCTAGTCAAGTATTATGTCGCAGTAATTATGTACCTTGCTCATGTGCACTTCCCTGGTGGGTTTATAGGTCCGACGAAGTAAATGTCCCACTTTTCGAATTCTTGTAGGGTCATGTGTGGTGCTAATAGAATTTCATCCCTTCTACATGGTTTCCCAACTCTCTAGCATAATCTTTAGCATCTCTCTGTAAGGTAGGCCACCAAAGGCCAGCTCTAAGAACCTTCTGCGCAGTTTCTTTCCCTGCATAATGTCCTCTTGTGATGCCTTTGTGATCTTATGCGAGGATCATTGGTTTCTTTGTCTCCATAACAAACCTCCTTAGTATCTCATCGGCTCCCATTTTGTATAGCTGACCGGCTATAATTGAAAAGTTTGTAGCATGCACCACTAACTGTTTCTTCTGGGGAATTGTGTACTCACTAGGTTCCATTCTTGTTGAAAGGAACTAGACTATGTCTGGAAAGTGGTCATCAATCTTTCTAATGGCAAGAAGTTGTGCATCCAGCAGTGTATCCTCCAAACTAGTGGGTTCTTCGCCATGTTCCAACCTCGACAAGTGGTCAGGGCCCTTGTTCATTCTTCCTGTCTTAACTATGATTTCAAAATCATATTCTTGAAACAACAGAATCCATATACATATTCGTCCCCCCAACACTATCTTGTTAACTAGGTACTTCAATGCGGAGTGATTTGTGAACATTTTAAAGTGACCTCCCAACAAGTAGTAGTGGAATTTTTGCAATGCATACACCATGGCTAGTCCTTCTCTTTCGATAGTGGTGTAATTAATTTCAGCTGTAGATAGCTTCCTGCTAGAAAACGATAATGGATGGTCGATATCTCCTTCTCTAGGTTCTGCCAGTACTGCTCCTAATGCAATAGAATATGCATCGACATGCATATGAAATTCTTTGCTCCAATTTGGAAAAACCAGAATAGGCGCAGTAACCATCTTTTGTTTTAGTGTGTCGAAGCTCTGTTGGCATTCTTCTGTCCAGCTAAAATGACAGTCTTTCTTCAATAGCTTCTCCATCAGTGTTGTAATTTGGGCATATCCTTTAATGAATTTCCTGTAATAGACAATATGTCCCAGCGCAATTCGCAATTGTTTGACCGAAGTAGGAGGTGGAAAATCAACAATAATTTCAATTTTTGATGGGTCAACCAACAATCCTTGCTTGCATACAATATGTCCTAATAGTACTCCAAATGGTGAGAAGAAGATGCACCTCTTCATATTTAAAGAAATTTGACACTGCCTGCATTTATCCAACATTAGCCTTCGACATTCAATATGATTTTTTAACAAACTAAACACAGTCCAGTCATCAAAATATGCTTCTAAAATTTTATGCAAGAACTCTTTGAAGGATTCTACCACCATCCTGGAAAATATGGTTGGGGAATTATTCAGTCCAAATGGAATCACTGTATATTGGTAGGATCCCCATTCTATGTAAAACGTGGTCTTATGGCGGTCCTCTTTGGAAATCTGGATCTGATGGTATCCTGAAAATCCATCTGTAAAAGAATATACCTCCTGGCCTCCCACATTATCTAGTACTTCATCAATGAATGGTGTATGGAAAGGTTCATGCAAACAAGCATCATTCAACTTCCTGAGATCTACACAGATCCAGATCTTGCCTGTCTTCTTGTCTTGTACCACCATAGGGATAATCCACTCCAACTCTTTGACAGGTTCTATAATCTCTGCTTCCAGCATTCTGTCGAGCTCAATCTTCACTTTTTCCTTATATTTCAGGTTCAAACTGTAGGTTCTTTGCTTGATTAGATTCACACCTGGTTTCAAAGGGATCCTCATCTCTCCCATAGGACCTTTGATACCTTTCATATCAGTGAACTTGGTCGAAAAAAATTCATGATATTCATGCAGCAACTCTATAATCTTGTCAATGGTAGTAGCATCCCAATAATCTCCGACATTGGCAATCTTTGGTGTCTCCTCCATCCCAATATTGAATTTTTTAATCTTGATTGGCTGACCAATAAATGGTAGCTCCACTCTTGGTCCTTCCACATTTCTTTGACCTTCTCTTTCTGTGATGTTCACCTTCCTGGGATCATCATCGTCATCAGCATTGATGTTGTAGCAGCTCTACAATTTCTAGAGAGGCGTAGTCCATTCATCCTCTTCTTGTTCCATAGGGAGGATATATGCCTCCTCGAATGCCTTCTTTCTCACAATCTGTAATTCTTGGTCTACTGAAGGATATTCACTTTCAAATAAAAAGGTGGTTATAAAATTCTGAATCATACCTTCCCAGTCTGCAGTGATGAGGCACAGCTCTGCTTGAAGGTACCAATTGATAGGGGTTGTATCCAGCGTGTTAATGAATCTGTGTACCCATTTTTATTGAGGGATGTCTCTCCAGGCCTCTTCATAGCTTCACACATGGTCCTTTGGGAAACTTTGACCGGTATGCCTTACTTCACAACTGACTGCTTGTGCCAAGAACTGCATTGTTATCAATGTTCAACATTGTGCCCAGTCTATAATATTACTTTTGTGTGTCCCCCACCATCTTGTTGGTGTGGCTTTTAGGGCCTCATCCATTTCCAATAGCATTTGTTGTGTTGGTACATTTGCTTCAAAATATGATAGGAAGGCTTATAAAGGGTTCAGACCATCAAAGGTGGGTAAGTTACTTATTGTTGTGTTGATCCAACAGACTTCTCTGGTTAATCTAGCACATCTTCTGGTGGATACTTCGTACATCTAGTTTTTCTAGTTTTCCAATGCTTCTTTTGAATCTGATGAACACGTGATGTCAATTCGCCAACTCAGATTCCCATCGGTTGTAGGGTTGATGTAATCCTATTGTTTGGCTGTCAGTTTGTATATTTTTTCTAGTGCATATGCGTAGTCTTCTTCTCTGATGGGCTCTGTGTATTGTTGACCTTCATCTAGATCTAAAGGTATGATGACCCTAAGGCCATCCTTTTCAAAAGTCATGTGTCTCTTATTTAAGTCAACAACAGTAGATTTATCAAAGGCCCGATCAACTGCTAACAGTGCAGGGTAAGGACAACTATTGTCAACTATTTCAATTACCTCAAAATCTTCAAACTTTCTTACTACATCGATGTCCACAGGGACATGTTCCAATCGTCCAAATGGGCTGACAGCTTTTTGATTAGCCATCCTAAGCCTGATAGGGGAATCTATCAACTTCAATTTTCCCATCTGTGCCCAAGTTTTCTTCGTCATGAAATTGACCTCCGACCCTCAGTCGAGGACTACATACCCTATCACATACTCTCATATTTGAGCATTCAAATGTAATTCCTTATTTTTCCTTCTCTTCTGACCAATTTTGTGTACTTCCCTATTCAATAAGGGGTATGTATTTCCTAGTTCATACTGTTTGATTAAGTTTTGTAGCTCTTGCACAACATTCTCGTCCTAAATTATCTTAATACAAGTGTATAAAAAGTCTATGAGCTTGCTTACCTCTTTTCCTTCTCTTGGTGAAGCAGACTGATCAAATGTGTGAGGCATTCCATACTCTCTTATTTATGGCTTTGTTTTTGACAAGGAACCTTGATCTTCTTTGAATTCTTGTCTTTCTTCCTCAAATATTTGTCTTTCTTTCTTTGCATTAAAGGCTTGGGTCTTCTCTGTGGCCTTCCTGATACCTGAGTCTTCTACAATATTTCCTTGAGTCATTCTATCCTCTCCTGTAGCAGTGCCTCATCTTGTTATGATAGTGACTCTAGGGTCTTCTCCATGAGGTTTGGCATATATCAGTTGCACTTGTGGGTTCTGTTGAGGTCCTCGTTTTTCCTTAAGCTTAGCGAGCAACACAGGACATTCTTCTATAACATGGTCAAATGAGTTGTAGTAGCTGCAAGTGGTACAAGGGTTCTGACAATCCCTTGAAAGGTGTCCTGGTTGTGCACAGTTGTAACAAATAATTTATCCTCAGCCTCGACTCATTCCTCCTCCTCGTCCTCTTCCTCTGAATCCACCGCGAGGATTGAAGTTTCCTCTCCCATGAGAGTTATACTGCGTAGTATTTCCTTCTTGATCTACTTCTTCTTGGATCTTATATATATATATATATATATCGATATTTCATGCATGAGATCATAAGATCAACAATCTCTATCATCATTTCCTACAGACTTACAAAATGTACAATATAAATTTGTAGTTGTTTGGACATACTTCTACATGTAATAGAACTCACCTGTGTTGTGCCTATTTTTGCATACATTGCACCAGGGCAGGTTGACTTGCTTCAAGGGGCTCAGTGCTCCTCAAGCCAAATATTCATGGAATAAAGGACAGTGTTCTTTATCATGGCCTTCTGATCTGCATCTTAGACACCGTATATTGTCTCATTTTTCCTTCCCCTTGTCTTTCTTCATATCTTCGACCTGTAGAGACAAACTAGTTAGTTGAATCAAGATCTAGCTCATCCCTGAGTTGGATTCTCCCATAGGGGCTGATTCAAGTTTCATAGTGATCTCCAACACCTTAGCCTATGAAGCGATCTTCTGTTACATCAGAGGAACTTTGATGTGTGGTAACAGGGAAACGATGAACCATTCTTTATTTTGTTCATCTGGGATCTGAAAATTCAATCGTCATGTTAAGGTCTTGAATCTTTGATCGAACTCCCAAACATGCTCGGCTACTTTCTTCTTGATCTCCTTCAGTTTTGTAATACATTGAGACTCTGACTTAGGTTTGTTGAAATCTTCAATCAACACATTCTTTATCTCACCCAATGGTTTAGGCTGCGCAAGTCCTTGGACAATATTCATGTACCAGCTCAGTGCACGATCCCTTAGGGTAGTGCTGAACTGGGTCCTTTTTACAGCTTCATCGGTGACATTTTTAATATTCCATATGGCTTCACACAGAAACCAATGTTGATCAGGATATTCATTTCCATCTCCCCTAAAGATAGGCAGTCACATCTCATCTGCCATAGATCTTCCTAGGGTTCCTGACTAAATATGTGGTGGGATACTATGGAAAGTGCTCTGGATGCTCTGGTGGCTGGGATTACTCTAGTTACTTAATGTTGAATCAACAGGAAGGGTAATAGTACTTACTTCAATGGTTTGTGTGGTCTCTGAGATTTTAGGTTCTCTTCATCGAATATCTTCAACTCATCCTTCCTCTGTTTCGACAGGTTTTGAGTGTTCTTCGTCCGTCATATCTGCCTCTTCTCCACTGTAGAAACCCTCTTCCCCGTAGTTTTTCTTAAATAGGTTCTCAAGGTGAACCCCTTTGAATACTCTTCCACTGCACGTATGTCCAGCCTTTGTGTCATTGTCGTTGTCTGAATTCTTAACATTAGCCTTTTCAAATCCAACCAATCTATTGTATCTTCAAGATGTTCTTCTCATGCAACAACATCTTGATTCTCAACTTCAGAAAGTGTAAAAATTTTCCTCTGGGTCCTTTAAAGAAATATATTTCATCTTGGTTGTATGAATCTACTCTGTCAACATAAAACTTGGTGATATACCCTCCAATGGTACTATCAAACCAATGATCTACTACTCGTGATACAGTGTTATCAACTTCCTTGACCTTCTTGATCAACTCCGACGTCCAAACCACCGGAAGTCTAGATCGGATCTCGAACTGGGTACTGGCTCATCTAGCTAGCCACTCATACAACTCCTGATGGATTCCCCCAAAGAATATCTCGTGTATATACGTAAAAATGTACTTCTCCAACCAATCCTCTCAAATAATATTAGGGTTCTTGTTCTAGGCTTCAACGAAGTCCTTTTCTTGATCCTCTATCCACTTTTGAGTTTCTGTCCTCGATGGAAACCACCTTGACATTCCCTCAAGAAGATTTGTGTCCTAACAATAGAACCATTTCTTGGCACAGGGGAAAACCTAGGGTTCAGCTCCAAGAGCACACCAACAAGCCCTAGATACTGGCCCTTTCGGCAACACCTGTAAAGAAGATGCAGTCTCACCCGAAGCAGCTATGAGGGGGTTGCAAGACAGACATGTATACAACCAGGGGAATATCAAGTGGATCTAATACAACAACAATGAAACATGCATCTATCACTTATCAAGTTAGATCTACCCTGCACAGTTATAGATACGATCTAATACAAAAATGAAAATAACAATATAACAGTGACAGAGATCAAAGTATCAACCACACACACAACACAAGATGTACATGGTTCACCCTTCTCTAGGGATACATCCACAGAACTATGATTATGATTTATTAAGGTAAAGCATGCAGTTCTTGTCTGCATTCTCAGCTCGCAGATCTTCTTTCTTCTTCTCTCTTTCTCTCCCCTTCCTGTGCACCCAGCTGCAAGACCTGACCTTCGCACACAGATGAAGATCTTACAATACCAAAAGTCTCTCTCTCTCAATACAATAATATCTCACCACAACAATAGAGATATATTGACAACAGTACCCTACCAACCCAACCTAATCCCTTTAGACCTCTATTTATACATTAAAATCATTCACTGACAGCCCTAGGCCAAAACCTAGGTGAAAAAATCCTAAATACCAAAACCCTAGGTGTCTAAAACGCTAGGTCAACTTGACCCACTTTTTTCGAGCTTCGCCAACCTATCTTTCCTTCCTTCTCGTGCGGTGCTAATGGTGGTTTTTCCCACTTTCTGATTTGTCCTCGATCCTTCTTCCTATATTATCTGTCATCCTCAATCTCCTCATCCAACGACTTGCATTTATGTAATTTGCTCCATCTTTTCTTCTCTTTTGCTCACTTTGACCTAGTGACAGTTATTGTGTCTTCCACGAAGTTCGCTTTTCACCTTTTCTTCCTTGTTCTTCTCTTCCTTCCATAACCAAGGGCCAACAAATAGGTTGATCATTCACTATAGGATGGGCAGCAGTGATGATAGGTACCTCTGACACTACAACCATTGTGGTTGCATGAGTCAAAGAGGTACCATTAACTATAGTAAGTGTGGGAGTCGAGGGGCTCTCATTATTCTGATGACTCAGTTCGGTACTCATCCTTGTATAATCACAAGTCTGAAAAGTGGAGGTGTGTGTACCATGTCTAAAAAATATATGCCTTTTAGAAGGAAAAGACTCGAAATCTGGTGGTAACTGTAACAAGCAGTGAGACAGGCGGGGAAGTTGGTATGAATCCACGATGACTTAATACTCAATATATAAAAACAAATCCTAAGGCCAACTAGTAATTAAAGAGCACACCAAAAATAATCAAATGGCCAATATGCACACAAATAGGATAAAGTGGTTGAAAGGGGCCTCCCTCCCTAAAGTAGGTATGCCTTGCCCAAGAGGGGCTTGAGACTCCCTTCTAAAGATCGGAGGTAACAAAATCAATTATAAGGGCCCTCGTGGGCTTAAAAACCAGTCAGTCAGATCCCCCAAGAGAGGTAATCCTCCATAAAGGTTTTGTATTGTCTGACCCTTACCTGACCCAGGATACCTGCAGAATAACCCCTGCAAGTAACCTATGTGGCACCTAAGTCAAGCAACTAAGCAACCACTATATAACCGATGCACAGGCGAGTAGTTGTAATTTAGGTCCACCATATGGGAAGGGTAGAAAATCCTAAAAGCTTGAAAGCACTGCCTCCCACGGAGGTAAGGGAACTAGAAATATCCCCAGATACGAATAGATCCCAGAAATATCTCTAATGCTAAGAAGGTATTGGGGGGATATCCCTTCAACCAACCTCGCGTGACCTTGTGATTAAATCTGGTGTAATCAGAGCCTCCTGATATTACCGATTATACAATGGATTTCTCCACTCCTTTAGTCAGGCACATATGTTGATTTAATAGCCTTGGAGAAATTTACTCACAAAATCCCATTCCAAGGAACTAAATCCTACGCTTTTGTGCACCCTAGAAAATAAAATCGTTACTAATCAATTTTAAATTATAGCATTAATTTTAATGCCTGTGCTTACTCAAAATGTGCAGTCTTGAAACTAGTGATGTTATGACTCAGCAATTAAAGTAAGTATGAATACAATGCAAAGTCCTAACCTCAATTTTCAATCAATGATATGCTTCCTAAAAACAATGCAATTTTCACTTCAATTCTGCAATTTTGAAATTAAAAAGCAATCTTTCTTTACATGCACTAAGATATATGAAAAAGACTCAAAAGATCAAAATTCCAACCAATGTAAAATGCCTAATATTTTTTTATTTTCAATATAAGAAAAATGAAAATGCATGGACTGAACAACAACTTGATATATAAAGACTCTAATGAGTATAGAAAGAGACAACTCAAGTAGGATACCAAGGAGTGAAACACCTAGCCCAATGTATAAGTACATTCAAAATGAAAATATGATCAGAAAGGAACCACCCAAAAATTCAACCAAAGACAGGTTTCATGTCATCCCACAGACACTTAACATACACTACAAAGACCCAAGAAAACTCAGTAATCATCAAAACCTACCCAGCAACCACCAAACCCATCAAACAAGAAACAAAGTTTGATGTATGCAATTGTTCAATGGAAAAGCGTGTATGTATGCAGCTTTTATAAGGACATCATGCGTATATACGTGAATGTCAAGCAAAAACCCACGTATGTGTGTCAAAAACACAGCTAGACTAAGGAGAAGGTTGAAAGACTTAGACCCAGAGTGAATAGAGGCTTTCAAGCAATGATACGACAAGAAACGCAATATGAACGAAAGAAATCTAAGGAGAAAAACACTCCAAACCCCAAGAAAGAAGATTCAATCCCCAGTATGGTCACCAATTCTATTACGAGGAAAATCTCTTTATAGGAGTAAACCACAACAGACGAAAATTACTGCAGAAATCAACTCTATTCCCAGGTAAGCTATATAAACAAATATGCTAGCAAGACAAGATAAAAGGCCTACCTCATCTAGATGTTCGATGAAGTTCGTCATTGAGCACTTGACCCAAGGAAATATACCTGCAACCAGTCCTCAACAACCAAGAAAAGCATTCATATGGTGATAATATATGATGTTATCATATTCAATAACATAATACATTAACATTCATAACAAATACGCCCATGGAATAATAATTCAAATATTTGTAAGATATGAATTGGACGATAAAAGAGTATTTCTATTAATATATGATCAACAAAAGTGAATAAGTTACATACTTTTGTGTCGGCATAGTTTGGAACTGAGAAACTAAGTTCCTTCCAGCAGAGCCTCCACCACTTCAATCCTCCACCAAAGGAATTCTCATAGAAGAGAGACAATGAAGTTCTCAATCAATAAGGGAAGAGCTTGGGGGTTGAACACTGTGTTCGGACTTAAAGGAGAAAGGGATGCAGACTCAATGTGAAGTGAATAATTCCTCCAGAGTAACTTTGCTCTCAAAGTTGAACTCTTTCTCCTCTTTTCCATAGCTCAGAATTGACCCATTTATAGCCTTCAAGTGGAACTTAAGCGCCGAATCAGAACGTTTCCAATATATGGAAGGCCAAGGATCATTGATCTTCTGTCGTGACATGGAAACCCGACACCATTTTTAAATTTTGGGTACATTTCCCGACGTACGCGGGATGTAGTGGCGCAACCTGTGTATACGCATGTTGTATAGTAAGCAAGGTGCGTATATGTGGAAAAACATGTATTTTTAGCTCTAGGATTTGCAGAAGGGATGAAAAGTCTGTATGGGGAAATGGGAAAAGTCCTTTTGTGCAAGATTGCATGGGGTGAGGAAAATCTTGCTATAACAACTATAGAAAGGTATGTTTTATGGTGGGAGTTTTTATATGGATACAATCCAAGAGAAATAATCCAAACCAATAAAAAGAAAACATGAGCAAAGGTGAAAGGAGGAATGATTTTGTGTTTGTTTTTTATTTATGAGTGAAAGAAAATAATATTGATGTATACAATCAAAGGGTAAGATATCTAAGTTTTAGTTTTCAAATAAAATGTAAAGAGAAGAATCAAAATGTAATAAATTGAAAGAAAATAATAATCAAATTTGTATGAAGATAAATAACCTCAACAAAACTTCTTTATGCAAGAAATAAGAATATAAAATGTTGATCTAAAGACTGTCAAAAAATGTAAATGTAGTATTTTACCTTATCTATAAAACAACAAACACATACCAAAGGATGGGGGCCCTTCCAAAATTGGTTTGTGTTGTGGAAGAATTCTACAGTACTAAGGACTAATCCACACCATGTACAAGAACAACAACTCTTTTAATTAGCTAAAAACTCCAAGGAATTACAAGCACTCCTCCATGTGTTCAATCTTCTTCACAACAATGAATAGATCTCCTCCATTACAAAATGATAATAGCTACCACACTCAACATTTTAGCACTCTTATTTTTACATAAAAATCATTGAAGAGAGGATGATACTGAATCCCAATGCTCAGATTCCAAATTTTACATTTTTAGGCAAAAATCTCAAAAATATGGGTTTTACTGCAATTTGGGCAGATTCGAGTTACAGATCCACCCATATCTTCCAAAATAATTTGAATTTGGAAAAACCTCTCTTTTGTTACTCAATTATTCACCTTCTGGAAAAAAAACCCATATTTTAGAATTTCGAGATCTACCTTCATAGGCACGAAAATCGAGGCACAAGTTGTCAATTTGAGATTTTTATTAATTTTTGCATAATCATTCCCCTGAGATGGAGGTACACACGTGTGATATGGGTGAATTATGACTCACTTTTTTTCATGTCGACGTCGTTCTATAAGAAACCCATGTCCTCAATTTTCCTCTAGAAGCATTCCAAATTTTCGAACTATATTTGGTACGGGATGCCTGTAGGATGTTGGTACCGGATGACCACAAGTGACAAATAAACATTGGTATTGGATGAGCACAGGTACTGGATGAACGTAGGTACCGGATGATTGTAGAGCCTTCTAGTACCATATGACTTGGAGTGTGAGTATCAGATGACTTTGAGTGTTCTGGTGCAGGTACCATATGAGTTCTAATGCAGGTATCGGATGACTTCCAATACGAGAACATATTGTTTGGACATAGAAACATAGGATTAAACTATCATCAAAATAATTTTTTTATAATCATCCTTTTAATCACTTAAAATATGGAAAATTATGTATTAACCACATAGGATGAATAACAAGAGATAATGGAGGCTTATGGTGCAATTAGGGATATATTATTGACGAAATGTGGGGAGAAGGTGTAATGATGAGTGTATTTGTGTAGCGTAAAATGTGACAAAATTGGAGCCCAACACTCCACTCAGGAAGGACTTTGAATAGTATTTTATTGGATCATTTGTATCTTTTTCCTCTCCTTATATCCTCTTTGCTGCTTGATTTTGATCCACTTCCCCTTCTCTCTTCTTCATTGAAGAGATCAAAGAGTCATTCATTGAGTTTTTTGAGTTTTATCCTTCTAGAGCAATTGTCTGAACTTTTCAGAAGGGTAACACTCCCCTATAGTTAAAACAAAGGCACCATTTACCTAAATGGAAACCCCCAGAGGCCTTCCAGAGGGCACCATTATATGACTGGCTCCCCCCAGAGCCTCAAAAACCCTTGATTATCTTTGACTTTGTTTTCCTGAGAATTTGAAATTTATTACGCATTTATTTTTCTCCCTTGAGTTTGCAAATTTTCTCTTAGTTGTGATCCCCTCAGGTTAACAAGATCACTTGGTTCTTCCTGCCTTTGATTTTGACTGATCTTCGTCTCGCAAATATTTTATATTGCTTGGTTGTGTAGGATTGTTCATCAACTAGGTTTTGAAAAGGTTGCTTGGTATTTAGCCTTCTTGTCTTCATTTGAAACATCTCTCCTTTCTAGATGATTAGGACTATTTTTCTTACCACGACCCATCTTGATTTTTTTTTCTTGTTGCTCATTGTTTCAATCTTTGCATGGATGTTTGTCATCTTCCCTTTTGAATATTTGAGTGTGCTTTGTTTGATTGTTTTTTTTCCTGTACTTCTTTATGTCAAGAATAGATGTATTTTCATTCCATTTGAAAAGCTAAGAAGTAAAAAGGTTTTCATATCTCCTTGCATACATAATCAAACGAAGAAACATTTTTCATTCATTAGGAAGTTTGTTTTGGTTTGGAAAAAGAGCTAGTTTTGCATGTGCATTTCGGTTTTTGAAAACATTTTATTTGTAGTTTGGCATGATCTTGATCCTAGAATTAAAAGTTGGATTGTTTTGAGTTCTTTTTTGTGATTAAGAAGAATAGAACTTGTATCCTTCCCATACGTAGAATTCATCGAAAGAAAGAACTGCATATCATTATTTTTCATTCTATTGAAGTTGAGTCTCTTACACATCATTGGTTTCATCTATGTGAACCCTTTGAGTTAAAATCAATTACAATCAACCACACACTACTAAAATAAACTAGAACATTTTTTTGTTTTAGCACACCAACAGTACCATAGGATTAGGGTCTTTGGACTAGGTGAAGTGAGTAAATTGTCCAAGACTACTAAACATATTGTAGATCACTAAAGAGCGTACAAATCCAAATTTCATATAAGCATAGTCGAAAATCCCCTCTCACACAGGGGATAAACACGCAGTCACGTGTAGGAGATCAACGGATATTACCCCTCCAAATCTTAACCAATCTTAGTGGACAGATCGTATATTGGGGTTGTTCTTGAGAAACCACTGATGTAATATACCAGATATAAAAAGTATGCAGAACAGAAATAAAATGCTAGAAATGGCAGAATAACAGTAATATAACCAGCATAATATCCACAATAACATAGAAATGATATAAGAATAACAACAGAAATAGCACTTTGATTCAGGAAGCAATGTTCACAGGCCTCTTCGAAGGGGCAACCTCCAGTCGAGCAGCGCTCTGTTACAATAATATCCAAGCTAGGGTTTTCATGCCCTCGACCCTTATTTATACTAAATATGTCTATGAAGAGAAGCATCTAGAGGAAGATCCTTCTAGAAGAGGAAGCTTCTATTAGGTCTTCTTACATCTGCCTTATTCTATTTTATTGAAAGGCCTTATTAATATTGACCTTTATTACATCTGAATATATTGATCTACCTATGTGCGGGTTAGGACCCTAACATGTCCTCCCCCTTAAAAACAGCCTTGTCCTCAAGGCTTGAGATGTGGAAATTGTTGCAGAATGGTAGTTGGTTCCCAAGTGGCATCTGCTAGAGTTGTATCTTTCCACTGGACTAGCACTTCCTTGATGGTTCTCTGACATAGGTGACACTCACGCTGGTCCAAAACAGCTTATGGCTGTAGCCAAATGGATCCTTCTTCAGCTAACTCAGGAAGGTTGGTTTGAATTTGGCACCTAGTTCCAATCACCTTCTTTAAGCATGAAACATGAAAAATAGGATGTAGCTTCGACTGACTGGGCAAAGCTAACTGATAGGCAACTTGTCCCACACGCTTGAGAACTGTATAAGGACCATAAAATTTGGGCGCTAACTTCTGAAAATGCTCGGCCTTGAGGGAAGTTTGCTTGTATGGTTTTCATCGCAGAAACACCTGATCCCCTTCTACAAATTGACGTTCAGAGCGACCTTGATCTGCTTCTTGCTTCATGCGATTATGTGCCATGACCAAGTTCTCTTTAAGGGTATGAAGAATATCCTCTCAAACTGTAAGAGTTTGGTCAACCGCCTGGACCTTTGAGGTACCTGGTAAGTATGAGAGAACTGAAGCTGGCTTCTGTCCATATACCGCTTCAAAAGGAGTCATGCGTGTAGTTGTATGGTAGGAAGTGTTGTACCACCATTCAGCTAGGGGTAACCATTGAGCCCACTGATTTTTCTTTTTAGAGGAAAAACACCTCAGATATGTTTCCAAACACTTGTTGACAACTTTCGTTTGACCATCAGTCTGGGGATGATAAGATGTGCTGAGATGCAATTGGGTGCCCTGTAGCTTAAACAGTTCTTGCCAAAAATTTCTTGTGAAAGTTGGGTCATGATCAGAAACAATAGAGTGTGGCATGCCATGAAGCTTGAAGACCTGGTCCATGAAAATTTTAGCCACCGTGGATGCAGTAAATGGGTGTTAAAGAGCGCAGAAATGAGCATACTTGGAAAGGCGATCCACAACCACCATTATGACTGATTTATTTCCCAATTTGGGTAAGCTGGTAATAAAGTTCATAGAGATAACCTTCCAAATAGCAGGGGGAATCGAAAGTGGTTGTAGTGTGCCCGTAGATTAGACTATTTCTCCCTTGTTGCATTTACACACCTCACATTCAGCGACAAAATTATGGATGTCATGTTTCATACCATCCCAAAAAAAAGAACGTTTGACCCTATCATAGGTTTTGGTGAACCTGGAGTGCCCCATTGTGGGTGTAGCATGAAGCTCATAAAGTACCATGGATTTAAGCGTTGATTGTTTTCTTAAATACAAATGGCCTTTGTATCGAAGCTCATCCTGGAGCCAAGAGTACCCTAGGGGAGCTGGAGCATTGGTCTGCAATTGTCGGATCAGATGCGAACTTTTGGGATCTTGTAGCCATTCCTGGCGCACATCTTGGAGCCAATCTGGTACAATGAAGGAAAGAGAAAAAAGGGATCCTTCTTCTCCATATTTTCAGGACAGTGCATCCGCCACCACATTGTCTTTTCCCTTCTTGTAAATGATCTCATAATCATATCCAAAGATCTTATTCACCCATTTTTTTTGCTCCGGGGAGGAAATGCGTTGTTCCAGAAAGTACTTGAGGCTTTGATGGTCTGTCTTAATTTGGAAACGTTGCCCCAGGAGATAAGGGCACCATAGATTAACGACATGTAGAATAGCCAACATTTCCTTTTCATAAATGGGTTTGCCCAGATTCCTTTTAGATAGTTGCTTGCTGGTGAAGGCCAAAGGTCGACCCTCTTGCATAAGGACAACACCGATTCCTTTCCCTGAGGCATCACATTCCAACAAAAAGGTCTTTGTGAAATCAAGAAGGGCCAGAACTGGAGTGGTGCACATGGTCATATTCAAGGTTTGAAAAGCTTGAGCAATAGCTGGAGTCCAAGTGAAAGAGTTCTTTTTTAGAAGAGCAGTGAGAGGTGCTGCAATCTTTCCATAATTATTAACAAACTTAGGATAATACCCTATTAAGCCCAGAAATCCATGCAAGATTTTGAGAGTCTTTGGGTGCGGCCAGTCTTGCATAGCTTCAATCTTTTTCGGATCCACCCTGATGCCATCCTTTCCAACCAGATGACCCAAGTATTCTACTTCTGAGGCACCAAAAGCACATTTAGATTGTTTCAGGAAAAGTTGGTGTTGAGAGAGTAGATGGAGAAATCGATCCACATGAGTAAGATGGTATGTCTAGGTTTTTCTATAGATGAGGATATCATCAAAGAAAACTAAGACAAAATAATGAATAAAGGGACGAAAGACATGATTCATGAGGCTTTGGAAGGTGGAGGGGGAATTACACAAGCCAAAGGGCATGACCAAAAAATCATAGTGGCCCTCATGAGTTCGAAAGGATTTCTTGGGAATGTTTGCCTCTTTCATACGTATCTCGTGATAGCCCAAGCGAAAACCAAGTTTAGTAAAGAATTGGGTGCCACTCAATTCATCTAGGAGGTCATCAATGATAGGAATGGGAAATTTGTCTTTAATGGTCAGTTTGTTGAGGGCATGGAAGTCGGGACACATTCTCCAAGAACGTTCTTTCTTCAGGAGCATGACTACAGCAGAAGTGTAAGGGATCGTACTAGGGCGAATAACGCCCGCATTAAGGAGTTCCTGGACCATTTTCTCAATTTCATTTTTTTGTGAAAACGGGTGGTGATACGAACGGATATTGGGAGGAAGGCTTCTGGGTACAAGGGGAATGGAATGATCATGAACACCATGGGAAGGAGGGAGTCCTTAGGAAGTTAAAATACCATTTGATGTTTAGAAAGGAGGGCTTGGAGGTCTTGCGGCACCGGGGGTGTCTCTGTTTATTGTACGGCATGGAGTTGGGCAAAGACACCAAAATAACCTTTTTTGAGAAACTTTTCCATGCGATGGGAACTAATGACCTCAGGTGAACCAGCAGTGATGCCTTGGAATTTATATTGGTGGCCTTCCTGGTCGAATTGCATGGTTAATGGCTTAAAATCCATGAGAATGGGACCCAGAGTTCTTAGCCAGTCTGCACCCAACATAATGTCACAACCAGCCATGTCGATAGAAAACATATGGGATTTTAGGTNGCCCTCCACATTTCATGGAACCGCCATTGGCAATCATGATTTGGAAATTGTTGACATCATGGATGTAGCAATGAGTTTCTTGGGCAATGCAGCGATGAATAAAATCATGGGTGCTTCCACTATCAACCAGAATGACGACCTTCCGATGCTTGATGTAACCGACTAACTTGAGGGTTTGGGGAGCAGAGAAGCCAGTGAGAGCATTGAGGGAAATGATCGGTTCCACTTCGGGAGGGTCTGAGGGAGGGGTTATGTCAGTGATTTCACGTGACTCAGACACAATGGGAGTTTCAACATCCTCTTCTGAAATATCCTCAGAGATGGCCATAAAAATATTTTGTTCCTTACACTTGTGGCCCAGGAAATATTTGTCATCACAATTATAACAAAGGCCTTTGAGTTGGCATTCAACTATTTTATCCCTAGTCAATTTTTGGATCTTTAATGAGGCGGAGGGAGTAGTGGGATTTACGGGTTTAGGGTGAGGGATAAAGGAGGGTTTTCGGTTTTGAGAGGATACAACCTGTTGTGCTTATTTATCTCTTTTAGTAGCCTCCACCCAACTCAAGAATCGAGCCATGAGGACATGGGCCCAAATCTCATCCTTGAGGCCACTGATAAAACACTCTCAAAAGAAAGCATCAATCATGCCCTCTGTTTGAAAAGTCAGGCACTCAAAGGCAGCTATGAAGTCTTCTACTGTTCCTGATTGTTTCAACTTTGTCAAATGGCCCAAATGGTTGGTGTCCATGTCAAAGCATTCATAAAGCTCAGTCACAAATTGGGTCCAAGTAATATACCCTTGATGAGAATTTTTTCTCCATTGCCACCATTGCCAACGTTCTTGATCTAGATGGAGAACACCATACCAGAGTTTGGCCAAGTCATCTGTAATGTCATATAAAGAGAAATAATGTTCCATTTGGGTTACCATACCAGTGGGGTCCGAGCCATCAAATTTGGTCACATCCACCCGCGGAAGGCGTAGGTCACGTTGAAAGTGATGGGGCTGAAAGGTATGGGAATGGGAGGAATGTTCACCTCTAGTCTTTGGAGGTGCATCATAGAAAGGGTCATCTGTAGGGATCTTCAGTTTGGTGCAGAGTGATGCAAAGACAGATTCAAGATGGGTGGTCAGTTCGTGTTTGACTTCCTCCATTGAGGAATGCATGGTTGTATTTATGGTTGTATTGATGGATGTATCGATGGAGGCAACAGTAGAAATGAGTTGTTTCACTTCTTTTTGGGTCTCGAGGAAACCAGATTACAAGGTGTTGAAGCGAGCTTCTAGGTCTTGGCTACAGGTATGGGTCATGAGGATGGGTGAACTGAAAAGGGACAGGCGGGCTCAAAAAATTTGCAGAAAAATGATATGGATGAATGTGATAAGGGAGAAGAGATGAATCCAATGGAATAGGTCTCAAATGGAATATTTATACTCCGGTCTGAAGAATACTGCAGTGATGAAATCCCCAAATTATTAACCAAAAATAAATGTGTGTTTACTTGGCAACCCGAACACAGCTACGCGGTAATAGATCTTGTCTATTTTAATTTGTTTATGTTTATGTCCCCCAAGTGTTAGGTATTCAAGGGTTCTATAGACAAGGGTTTGCCCTATACTATAGCTCTCTGATATACGTGCGGGGTCCAACAGTAGTACTCAGCCCAATATCTCAGGGCACTAACTAAGGAGGATAGACCGTACCCTTAGCCGTACTACCCGACTACCCAGGTACTAGAGAGTATATTCCTGAGTGTTGTTCTTGGTGGCACTATAGCATTTAGGAAGCCAATCAGTTTATCTAAAGAGGGATTCAAGAAATCTAGGTCGATCTATACACAGGTGTTGTCTAATGCGCTACTACTCAAAGGGGTACCAATAGGGGTTACAAGGGTGGCCAACAGATGTGCGCTTAAGAACCACTTGTATTTCCTGCATGTATGAATCCCTTAATCATGGGTTTATGCGTGTAACGACATATCTCTATGGCTTAAAGATGCTGGAATACGTCTCCACCTTGAAGAAAAAAATTCCCACAATTTCTGCCAAGGAAAGTGCTCTGATACCAATTGTAATATACCAGATATAAAAAGTATGTAGAACAGAAATAAAATGCTAGAAATGGCATAATAACAGTAATATAACCAGCATAATCTCCACAATAACACATAAATGATATAAGAATAACAACAGAAATAGCACTTTGATTCAGGAAGCAATGTTCATAGGCCTCTTCGAAGGGGCAACCTCCAGTCGAGCAGTGCACTGTTACAATAATTTCCAAGCTAGGGTTTTCATACCCTCGACCCTTATTTATACTAAATATGTCTATCAAGAGAAGCATCTAGAGAAAGATCCTTCTAGAAGAGGAAGCTTCTATTAGGTCTTCTTACATCCACCTTATTCTATTTTATTGAAAGGCCTTATTAATATTGACCTTTATTACATCTGAATATATTGATCTACCTATGTGTGGGTTAGGACCCTAACAAATGATTTCATTTGGTCTCAGTGCTTCATGAACTCTAAAACTATTCGAGGTCCTTTGGATTCCTACCGGTCCACTTGTCTTTGGTTTTCTTGAAGAGATTCAGACTTTTATATCCTTCACATACGTTCAATCCCTACTGTCAATTTTACTCACCCAGAGGCTAACTGCGAGTTGGTAACCTTAGTGGCATTTCCTAGGTACCTATAGAGGTGATTATGGGGGAATTCCCACAGTACGTGGGGAATATGTCATATCACACTCTCAATACCCTTGGAGGGTGATCCCGCGAAAGTAAAGGTTTCTTGCACCAAGAATGGTTGTTATGTGGAGTTCGCGGTAACTACTTCTCATTTATTCATTGGTGGCTTGATATCACGTCTTCAGAAGATCATTGAGCCTATTGTTTTTTGGTTGATTACTTTTAGTTTTCATAAGAGTGTGTTTCTTTGAATTTCATAGTCATACTTAGAATCGAATATTTCACAGTATGGAACTTGACACTCAGGAACCTCAACATAATATTTATTACGAAGCTATGATGGCAGAACACACTTATAAAACTAGGGGTGTCGCTCTTGGGAGTGGCCATCACATCGAAGAACCGCTCCCAATCGTTGTGGAAATATTTGCATCTTTTGGGAATCCTTTTCTTACTAATCCACTTGGCCAACCACTCTTTGATCCACCATCCATGAGATATGTTGATTCTTATTCTTCTTATCAATTATCGCTCGATTCCACCACTACACCATCTTTTGGCACGAACTTATCATCATTTGGTTTTCCTGAAGGACTTGTGAATTCATATTTTTCTACAACTCATGTAGTTGATATTGTTGGTTATTTATCCTTACCAGAAATCACATTGACCCAGGTAACCCTGACTCAACCACTTGTCCATTCATATCCTTTCGCAAATGAGTCTAGTAATATTCCTACTTCACTATTTTTCCACATGCACAGACCAAGTTCTTTACTTGGTCATTCCATTAGTCAAATGGTAGGGAGTCAATTCATTCACACAAGCTAATCCACCTCCATCTCACACATCACATATTAGTACACCCTACATTGGAGGTCAATCTTTGATGGGGGATCAACCTTCAACTGGGGAGAAACATTCAGTTGCAGGAAATTTTTTTACAGGGGGGAAACCTACATGGTTGAAAAATCAAAAAACCTAAGGGAAATCCACTCATGCAAGTCCTTATATCCCTACTACCACTACCCTATATCCTAGACATCCATATCTAGTATTTGTGAATCCTTTGTGGGATCAACCTAATCTGACGGGAATTCCTCCTCAAGGAACTATTCCTTATCAACATGTAAACCCCACGATTCCAATGCAACAGTCCCTTCCACCTCCATACATTGGGGGACCATTATGTCAATTTCAGTATGTAGGAGGTTCATCCGCTCCATCACAGTACATGGGTGGAAAACTAGGACAACCATCTTACATGGGTGGACAACCCGGGAAACCATGGTTATGGGAGGACCATCTAGTTTTTTCATCTTGCCAAAACCTGGATATGGTCCTACTAGTGTTCCCGTGCAATATGGTTATCACCAGTATCAACAAACTAACTAAAAACTATCGTTCTTGGTTATGTTAGATCTATCAGATCTATTTCATTTAACCAATGATCCCATCCTTCATGCCCCATTTTGGCCCGCTATCCCTTCCAAATTACCATCCAACATTCTGAAATTCAACAGAAAACCTGGGGAAGATCCTAACAATCATGTTATGGCTATCCATTTATGGTGTTGTTCCAATTATTTGATGGATGATTCCATTTGTCATAGACTTTTTTAGAGAACACTTACATGTGCAACAACAAAATGGTATATTGAAATGTCGCGTAACTCCTTTGCCGACTTTAATTCTCTTTCCATGGCTTCCTTGACACATTTTATTTTTCTATATGGTACAAGACTGGTACAAAACATTTGAACTCACTTTGTAAATCCTCTTCCACCCACATATCCAATCATATTCATGAGTGGAGATGGCCAAAATGGTTGATTAAAGCTCCCAATCCAGACCAAATCATCATGGATTGGTTTAAGAAATCACTCTTGGCTTCCATACCCCATGATGTTGCTATGGGAAATGTTGTTACTGAGGAGCATGTTATCATCTGTGCACAATATTCTGACTTGGTTTACTACCAGTCCGACAAACTTTACGATCTGATCCCTAACGCTCCTCATTTATCAAACAATCCATCGAGGCCTGCTCTGGAACCCAATTATGTTCCAAACACCAACACTACTTTCATCGTTTCTCAAACCTATGAGGTGAATGTGGTCCAATCCACTTCATCTCACCAAACAGGAGGTAAGAATAAAAACAAGGGTAAATCCAAGAAACCTTCTAACGAGCAGGATGATCCTAAGTCTGTTGATACTCAATTGACGAGGAAGCCTAAATCTCGTTGTATGATTTTTGATGAAGACCACTACATGAAATATTTACCTCATCGTGAGGCTATCACTAAATATCTGAACAGTACCTCACAACTGGTTCAACAACAACATTTGGATGCGCAAAATCCTGCCCCTCCGCAAGGGGGAAACGTAGTTCATTCCCACCATGGGGATGCTTCCATAAGTGCCTCTTAGGTGTACATGTTTAATATGCTTAATATCACGACTCGGGAAAATACTTATGACACTCCTCCAAGTGATCAGACTAAAGGGAAGGTTGTCTATCAACCCTCTAGTTCCACTCCTCCTCCATAAATTTCCAATCCTCTTGATTTTGAGAAGCCAATTTCTGATGCAGTGTTGTGCCTGCCTAAGAGCGTAATTCGAAAAGAGATATTTAATCCAAATTTATGTGCTTCCTAAAACTATAATATAGTTGAAGATTTGGAACAAGTTCTTATGCTATGTCAACCCTCAAAGTTCTACAATACAGTACAAGTCAACTTAGAACCCTATTTTAAGCCATTGGAGCCATGGATCCCAAGGATTCGAACCTAATTATGTTTCATCTAGATTATTTTAAGGAGACAGTCTCCTACCACTTAGCATTCCAAATCCAAGTTTTAGTTGGTGGAAAAAACATCCATCACACTTTTTTGGATGAGGGAGCCTCCACTTGTGTCATTTATTTGCGTTCTTGGAGATCCCTTGGTTCTCCTACACTAACCTAGTCCCCTACCACCTTGAAATCATTTGATGGACGTGGTTTCCAACCTCATAGAATCTTGCAATCTTTTGTTTTGACATTAAAGGTTAAGACAGTTTCGATCGATATCGAAGTAGTCGACGCACCCCTGGATTATAATTTTTTACATGGTCGTAGTTGGTTATATGAGATCATCATCATCGCATATTTGGTGTTTCATATCTTATGATTTCCCCATCAAGGAAAAATTATCACCGTTGACCAACTTGAGTATCTGTTATAACCCTAAATTGCACCACACATGCTTACCTATCATCAGGCTAACTCATATCCCTTCTTTACCAAAGCACTGTTGAACAACTCCTTGAAAATCCTCTTTTATAAAGGCCCACACACCCTACTCCATTATTGCACATGTGTACACGCTGGCTGACCCAAAACAACCCGCATGGACCGACAAAAGCACGAAAAAAACAAATTTGTCGATGGAACACAAAATCTATGGGTGAGTTAATTGAAACTCCCAGCCATGCATGGTCGAGGGTTCATCCAAATACCTAGCTCCTTATAGCCTATAAAAGAAGGGGTAGGGGTCCCATTTGGAAGGAGGAAAAATATAGCAAAGAAACTCTGTCCATTTACGTATTCCCATTGTCCCAACCCTTTAGCCTTTCCTTGTGCCAAAGGAGATTCAAAGAAAAGCAGTTGGAGGATAGTAGAAGAGGATCCCAGGATCAGGTTCATAGAGCGGTGGCTAGTCTCAACTTTTGTAAGTTGACTCATTCAAAGTAATAAAGAAAATGTTTTTCCCGTCCCAATTCATGAACTTTTTATAGTTTGATTAAGTATATGTTTGGATTTCTAACTCGTTAGTATATAAGTAGGATGCATGCGTAGTTGTTGCTTGTCTTGGATCCAGGTTAGCTTTGGAAGGAGTATTGTGAACAAGTAATCAAGTACAACGGAGGATCGACATCAAATGCCAGGAACGAGGTAGGTTGATCTTTCCATGCATTTACTAAGAAAAGGGGATTTAAATCTAGGGATGAAAGTAGAAAGTAGTTTCTCTTCGGTCATATCTGCATGCAAAGTCTGAACTCTATTTGCTAGTCTGTAGGGAGATTTCCCTCACAACAGAATTGGCGACCATACTGGGGAAACTCTCTAAGGTTCCTGGAATTTTATTTAGTTTTTGGGTAGTTTTAAAGACTAGTTTTTCTTGCATGTTTTTTCTTTTAGTTTCTATAAGGTCTGAGCTAGCAGGGAGTCTGGTTTTCCATACCAGCTTTCCCTGTCTTTTTCTTGACTATGTTTTTTGGGACCCACAGAGGTACACATGACCTGCATAAGGTCTGCACGCGTGTGCCCGCGCCCTACTCTCTTACAGCCTGCGTGTTAATGCTAGCTGAAGAGGTAGCAGTAGCGTGTAGAGTTCAGAGAACCTCAGAGGCAGTCATCCTCTTCCCTATCATAATCACACATTCTCAGGGGGTTTTCTGGAATTTTGTCTGAGTCTTGTTTGCTAGCAGTCCTATCTCAAATTGTTTTTGCCTTATCATTTTTTTCCTTACATTATTTGTTTTTCTGTTAAAAAGAGTGTTCAAGCCTTCAAGGGATCCTAGTTATCAATATCAGTGATCTCTTCCTGGTTTTAGGATCTCTATTTTCATTTTTCTCGGAGTTTAGATATACACATAGCATGTACAAGGTCAACCCGCGTGTACACACCCTCTGTCTCTATCCAACACGCGTTTGCACGCGTGCTGTTTAATTAACAGTCACGTGCTTGTACAGGATACTTCTTGTTGAGGGTAAGGCAGTCATCCTTTCCCTTGATAAGAATTATTCCTCTCAGGTGTTTGAATCTCTGTTTGAGTAGACAGTAGCTTAGGATTAATCTTACCCTTAGCCTGCTTTTTCTCAGTTAAAAAGTTGTCATAAAAATAAAAGAATTTTTAAGGTTTTTAGACAAGTGTGAGAGTCATTGTTTTTAAAAGATTGCTAGTGTGTGATTTTTGACCTGATTCTTTGTGATTTGTGATTAGGCCAGAGTTTTTTTTCTTGGTTTTTGCTTGTCGGTATTTTTCCTTTCTTGCTTTACTAGCATTTAAATAAATAAAAAATCTCTCTTTTCATTTTCTTGTTTGGTTGAAGAGTGTGTTTCTGCATTATTAGCTAGGGAAAAGTCATTTATTTCATAATTTTTTGCAGTTTACTTAGATCATAAGTATATTATAGTCAAGCGAAATTTCTTTTGAGTTTTTTGTCCAAAATCTTAGAAAAGTTTTAAAAAAAAAAAAAAATTGAAAAGTTGTTGAAATTTTGCATTAAGAAAAAAAAAAATCGTTTCCATCTTTTACTCATTTTTTATTTCATCTTTTTCACATCATCAGTTTCACCTTCATACCCCTTGACGTAAGACAAAGCCATAAAATTAATGCTAAATTTAAAATCTACTAGAATTTTATGTTTGTAGGGTTCACCAACTAGTTCAGGATTAGGGCCTTGGATTAGGTTGGAGAGGAAACTTTTCAAGGCCATTTAAAATCAAACATTGGATTCTGATTTAGGGAGTGTCTAAGTCCAATGTCGTGAAAGTTATCCGGGACCCCCCTCTAACACAGGGGATAAACACGAGGTCGCGTGTGGAAAGGTAGCGGAGATAACACCTCTAAAGTTGGACCAATCGTAGTGGAGAACACATATAGAGGGCTTGTTTTGGGATTCTGTCGTTTGCATTTGCCACGGGGCTTCATGGGTCTTGAATCCATTCGAGGTCCTCAGTTATCTTCCGGACCATTTTCTCTCAATACCCTTGACAGGTTTCGGGCTCGATACCCTGCTCATTGTGGTCTACCCAACTTTCGACTGTACCCGACTGGTGACTTTTCGCGCGTTGGCAACCTAGTTGCCAATCTTTTTAGGGACATACACAGGTGAATGCGGGTGTATATCACAGTACCTAGGACAAACATCGGGCCATTCTTTGTAGAGTATACCCAGAGGGTGCTTCTGTGTTGGAGTTGCACTTGCACCGGTAAGTTTCTCTAGTGTTGGTTGTTGTAACAACACAGATTTTCATGGGCCAACACTTGTGAAGAACTATTTATCTGTTGGTCTGAATATGAAAGGAGTCACCCTTTTCAAGAAACATCTCGGGTGGACTGTTGAAGAAACTGTTAGATGATAACGCCATGTGGCAATTTTTGTTTGGTTCAGACTATTCTTAGCCGTTAATTTCGGTTGAATTTTATATTATAAATAAGGACATCGACCAATTAGTCAAGGGTCGATGGTTGTTGTAAGAACTCTTTCTTTTTGGTTGTTGATAACTATTTTGAGACGGCTATGAACTAAGAATTCCTTCTGGACCAAAGACAAGCTATTTTCATCAGATGTATGTGATTGGAGTTGGAGAAGAATTACTTCCTATCATGTTCCATGAATGATGCAGTAAATGAGTAAGAGAAATTAATTATGTTGTCAAGTTATCTGGTGCAATTTTTTGATGTTCTTTTCTTTAATGATGAAGATAGAATTGTTGTGTTGTTATGTGATGAATGTTATGGTAGATGAATTATTTTGCTTACCATGATATTGATTGCATATGTGTTTTCTTTATGTTAATTATTTTTCTCAGACGGTAATTGGATGCTCATTTGGTTAATGTATTAGTACTAGGCCCTTTGGCATAGAATCATTGTCTACATGTTTGAGCATCGGTTTATCCCAAGCTCGACCTCTTCCCAATAGTTAAAAATTTGTCATGTTATTTGTCAAGATGGTTTATATTGGCATGCACCTCTCATACCATCCCCACCCAAGAGAAGTACAGAAAAAGAACCGTCTTAAATGAAGGAAGAGCCTTCACAAGAAAACATAAATCCCATCAATAAATTGGTCGGATCACAAGATATGGAGAACCATTCCATATTAAACGTTGAAGAGTCTAATTGGGCCTCAGTGGCAGGTTTGGTTCCTATTGTTGACTCAAGGGATTTAATACCCATCAACACCTTGCTCAAATAATCCACACAGAATGTTGATGCTTCAATGATATCTCCCTTATGAGATCATAAGTTTGATACTTCACCATTTCTCCATCCCTTCCTTATGAGATCATAAGTTAGGTTCTTCTCTCAAACTCTCTTCTCCTTTAGTTGTGGATATTCCCTAAGGTCGAGGTTTGACCTCAGATCCGAACCCAACCAACTCCAAATATGAAGGGATTCTTCCCTGATTTCTCTCAACGATCCAAATATTCGCTCAAAAAAATCCAGCGCTCCCTCAGAGTGGGGCACAGAGCATTGGAACGCTCCCCCAAAGGAGTTCAGGGAGCGTTGGCACTCCCTGACAGTGTATAGGGGAGCGTTGCCTTCCAAAATTGTTTTTTTATTGGTTTTTGTAGTGGCAAAAGACTTGCACTCTTTCTCAAATGAATTCTCCTTTTCATAACCAGTCTTTTGAGTTGTATTGTAGGTGTTGTTCATAATGTCGTTTGAGACACAACATGGACAGGACAATAGTATGATACATAGGATTGCATCATGTTAAGGTCCTAACCCGCACATAGGTAGATCAATGTATTCGGATGTAATAAAGGTCAATATTAATAAGGCCTTTCAATAAAATAGAATAAGGCGGATGTAAGAAGACCTAATAGAAGCTTTCGCTTCTAGAAGGATCTTCCTCTAGATGCTTCTCTTAATAGACATATTTAATATAAATAAGGGTTGAGGGTATGAAAACCCTAGCTGGAGATTATTGTAACAGTGCGTTGCTTGATTGGAGGTTGCCCCCTCAAAGAGGCCTGTGAACATTTCTTTCTGAATCAAAGTATTATTTCTATTGTTGTTCTTATATCATTATTGTGTTATTGTGGAGATTATGCTGGATATTTTACTGTTATTCTACCATTTCTAGCATTTTATTTTTGTTCTACATATTTTATATGTCTGGTATCTTGCAAGTGGTATCAGAGCACTTTCCTTGGCAGAAATTGTGGGTATTTTTTTTTCAGGGTAGAGAGGTATTCCGACGTCTTTAAGTCATAGAGATCTGTCGTTACGCGCATAAACCCGTGGTTGAGGGATTCATACACACAGGAAATACAAGTGGTTCTTAAGCGCAAATCTGTTGGCCACCCTTGTAACCCCTATTGGTACCCCTTCGAGTGGTAGCGCATCAGACAACACCTATGTATAGATCGGCCTAGATTTCCTGAAGCCCTCTTTAGATAAACCTATCGGTCATCGAACTGCTATAGTGTCACCGAGAACATCACTCGGGAAGATACTCTCTAGTACCTGGGTAGTCAGGTAGTACAGCTAAGGGTATGGTCTATCCTCCTTAGTTAGTGCCCTGAGATATTGGGCCGAGTACTACTGTTGGACCCCGAACATATATCAGAGAGATATAGCACAAGGCAAACCCTTGTCTGTAGAACTCGTGAATACCTAACCCTTGGGGAACATAAACATAAACATAAACAAATTAAACCAGCGAGATCTATTGTCGCGCATCTGTGTTCAGGTTGCCAAGTAAATACAGATTTCTTTCTGGTTAAGAATTTGGGGATTTCAGCACTGCAGCATTCTTCAAACCAGAGTATAACCATACAGCTATTAAAAAAAAAAAATCTGGAAATTTTTGCACCATTATTTGAGACCTATTCCATTAGATTCATCTCTTCTCCCTTATCACATTCATCCATATCATTTTTCTGCAAAAAATTTTGACCCCGCCCACTCCCTTTTCAGTTCACCCATCCCCATGGCCCATACCTATAGCCAAGAACTGGAGTCTCGCTTAAACACCTTGCAATCTAGTTTCCTCGAGACCCAACAAGAAGTGCAACAACTCAGTGCTACTATTGCCTCCCGTGATACATCCATCAATACCACCATAAATGCATCTGTAAATGTAGTCGTGCAGTCCGCAATGGTAGAAGTCAAACATGAACTAACCACCCAACTTGAATCTGTCTTTGCATCACTATGCACCAAACTCAATATCCCTATCGGTGACTCTTTTCCTGATGCACATACAAAGACTGAAGGTGAAACTTCTTCCCATTCCTTTCATCCCCATCACTTTCAATGGGACATACGCCTTTCGTGGGTGGATGTAACCAAATTTGATGGCTCAGACCCCACTGGTTGGGTCACCTAAATGGAACATTATTTCTCTCTCTACAACATTACTTATGACTTGGCCAAACTCCGGTATGGTGTTCTCCATCTAGATCAAGAACGTTGGCAATGGTGGCAATGGAGAAAAACTTCCCGTCAAGGGTATATTTCTTGGACCCAATTTGTGACTAAGATTTATGGATGCTTTGACACTGACACCAACCATTTGGGCCGTTTGACAAAATTGAAGAAATTAGGCACAGTAGAAGACTTAATAGTTGCATTTGAGCGCCTAGATTTTTGAACAGAGGGCATGACTGATGCTTTCTTTCGAGAGTGTTTTATCAGTGGCCTCAAGGAGGATATTCGGGCCCATGTCCTCATGGCTCGACCTACAACTTGGTTGGAGGCTACTAAAAAAGATAAATAAGCACAACAAATTGTTTCCTCTCAAAACCGTAAGCCTTCCTTTATCCCTCTCCCTAAACCAGTAAACCCCACTACTCCCTCCGCCCCATTAAAGATCCAAAAATTGACCAGGGCTGAAATGGATGAACTCCAACTCAAAGGCCTCTATTATAATTGTGATGACAAATATTTCCCAAGCCACAAATGTAAGGAACAAAATATTTTTATGGCCATCTCTGAGGATATTCCGGAAGAGGATGTTGACACTCCCCTTGTGCCCGAGTCACCAGAAATCACTGACATAAACCCTCCCTCCGACCCTCCCGAAGTGGAACCGATCATTTCCCTCAATGCTCTCACCGGCTTCTCTGCCCCCCAAACCCTCAAGATAATCGGTTACATCAAGCACCGAAAGGTCATCATTCTGGTTGATAGTGGCAGCACCCACAATTTTATTCATTGCCGCATTTCCCAAGAAACCCATTGCTACATCCATGCTGTCAAAAATTTCCAAATCATGATTGCCAAGGGTGGTTCTATGAAATGTGGCGGGTGCTGTGAAAATGTGTGTCTCCAAATCGGTGACTACCACCTGAAATCCCATATGTTTTCTATTGACATAGGCGGTTGCGACATTGTTTTGGGTGCAGACTTGCTAAGGAATTTGGGTCCCATTCTCATGGATTTTTAGAACTTAACCATGCAATTCGACCAAGGAGGCCACCAATATAAATTCCAAGGCATCGTTGTTGGTTCACTTGAGGTCATCAGTTCTCATCGCATGGAAAAAATGCTCAAAAAAGGTCATTCTGGTGTCATTGCCCAACTCCACGCCATACAAGCCACAGAGACACCCCCAGTGCCCCAAGACCTCCAAGCCCTCCTTTCTAAACATCGAATAGTATTTTCCACTCCCTAAGGACTCCCTACTTCCCACGGTGTTCATGATCATTCCATTCCCCTTGTCCCAGGAAGCCTTCCCCCCAATATTCGTCCATATCGCCATCCCTTTGCACAAAAAAATGAAATTGAAAAAATGGTCCAGGAACTCCTTACTACTGGCATCATCCGTCCTAGTACGAGCCCTTACTCATCTCCGATCGTCATGGTACTGAAGAAATAAGGTTCTTGGAGAATCTGTCTTGACTTCCGTGCTCTCAACAAACTGACCATCAAAGACAAATTTCCCATTCCTGTCATGGATGACCTCCTGGATGAATTGAGTGGCGCCCAATTCTTTACCAAACTTGATCTTCGCTCGGGCTATCACCAAATACATATGAAAGAGGCCAGCATTCCCAAGACCTCCTTTCACACTCATGAGGGCCACTATGAGTTTTTGGTCATGCCCTTTGGTTTGTGTAACGCCCCCTCCACCTTCCAGAGCCTCATGAACCATGTATTCCACCCTTTTCTCCGTCATTTTGTCTTAGTTTTCTTTGATGATATCCTCATCTATAGAAAAACCTGGACAGACCATCTTACTCATGTGGATCAAGCTCTCTACCTACTCTCTCAGCACCAACTTTTCCTAAAATAGTCCAAATGTGCTTTTGGTGCCTCATAAGTAGAATACTTGGGTCATCTGGTGGGAAAGGATGGCGTCAGGGTGGAGCCAAAAAATATTGAAGCTATGCAAGATTGGTTGCACCCAAAGACTCTCAAAATATTGCGTGGATTTTTGGGCCTCACAAGGTATTATCGCAAGTTCATTAAGAACTACGGAAATATTGCAGCACCTCTCATGGCTCTCCTCAAAAAGAACTCTTTCACTTGGACTCCAACAGCTACTCAAGCTTTTCAAACCCTGAAGATGGCCATGTGAACCACTCTGGTTATGGCCCTTCCCGATTTCACAAATACCTTTGTGTTGGAATGTGACGCCTCAGGGAAAGGAATCAGTGCTATCCTTATGCAAGAGGGTCGACCTTTGGCCTTCACTAGCAAGCAACTGTCTGAAAGGAATCTGGGCAAACCCATTTATGAAAAATAAATGTTGGTGATTCTGCATGCTGTTGAGTTGTGGCATCCTTATCTCTTGGGGAAACGCTTCCAAATTAAGACCGACCATCAAAGCCTCAAGTACTTTCTGGAACAACACATTTCCTCCCAGGAGCAACAAAAATGGGTGACTAAGCTCTTTGGATATGATTATGAGATCATTTACAAGAAGGGCAAAGACAATGTC
>ML812288.1:185755-210126 GCA_009831015.1 Picea engelmannii
GAAGTTGTCAACAAGTGTTTGGAAACATATCTGAGGTGCTTTTCCTCTGAAAAACAACACCAGTGGGCTCAATGGTTACCCCTCACCGAATGGTGGTACAACACTACATACCATACAGCCACTCGCATGACTCCTTTTGAAGCGGTATATGGATAGAAGCCACCTTCAGTTCTCTCATACTTACCAAGTACCTCGAAGGTCCAGGTGGTTGACCAAACACTTACAGTCCAAGAGGATATCCTTCGTACCCATAAAGAGAACTTGTTCATGGCATAGAATAGAATGAAGCAGCAAGCAGATCAAGATCACTCTGAACGTCAATTTGCAGAAGGGGATCAGGTGTTTCTAAGACTGCAACCATATAAGAAAACTTCCCTCAAGGCTGAGCATTGTCAGAAGCTAGCACCCAAATTTTATGGCCCTTACACAGTTCTCAAGTGTGTGGGACAAGTTGCATATCAGTTATCTCTACCCAGTCAGTCGAAGCTACATCCTGTTTTTCATGTTTCATGCTTGAAGAAGGTGATTGGAACCAGGTGCCA
Source organism: Picea engelmannii (assembly GCA_009831015.1). Taxonomy (NCBI): domain Eukaryota; kingdom Viridiplantae; phylum Streptophyta; class Pinopsida; order Pinales; family Pinaceae; genus Picea; species Picea engelmannii. Next base: position 186,298 of record ML812288.1, read on the forward strand.
AATTCAAACCAACCTTCCAGAGTTATCTGAAGAAGGATCCATTTGGCTACAACCTGAACCCGTTTTGGACCAGCGTGAGCATTGCCTGCATTAGAGAACCATCAAGGAAGTGCTAGTACAGTGGAAAGATATGACTCCAGCAGATGCCACTTGGGAACCAGCTACCATTCTGCAGCAGTTTCCACATCTCAAACCTTGAGGACAAGGTTGTTTTTAAGGGGGCGTACATGTTAAGGTCATAACCCACACATAGGTAGATCAATGTATTCGGATGTAATAAAGGTCAATATTAATAAGGCCTTTCAATAAAATAGAATAAGGTGGATGTAAGAAGACCTAATAGAAGCTTCTGCTTCTAGAAGGATCTTCCTCTAGATGCTTCTCTTAATAGACATATTTAGTATAAATAAGGGTCGAGGTTATGAAAACCCTAGCTGGATATTATTGTAACAGAGCGTTGCTCGATTGGAGGTTTCCCCCTCGAAGAGGCATGTGAACATTTCTTTCTGAATCAAAGTGTTATTTCTATTGTTGTTCTTATATCATTATTGTGTTATTATGGAGATTATGCTGGATATTTTACTGTTATTCTGCCATTTCTAGCATTTTATTTTTGTTCTGCATATTTTATATATCTGGTATATTGCACATCCTCTAAAATATATGCAGGATTACATCCTTTACTTAGCAGCCTCTGCTTCCACTATTGCTATGGTGTTAGTTCAAGAGGACCCTATCGGTGAGGAACACATTATATATTATTTGAGAAAAAGTCTATATGGTCCCAAGCTCCGATATTCACATGTTGAAAAGTTGGCTCTGGCAGCCGTCATCACTGTCCAGAGATTCCACCACTACATTTTTCTACTCACCACCACAGTTATCGCAGACTCAAACCCCATGTATCACATTCTAACACGTCAAGTTCTTGGGGGGGAATATTCTAAATGGATTGTCATCCTTCAAGAGTTCGATCTTGAGTTTGTTAAGTCCAAAGTTAAAAAATATTTGGTGTTTACGGAGTTTATCTGTGACTTTCCCCATGTTGATGAAGATACTGAGCCCATAGATTCTCCCCCTGATGAAACTCTATTCCTAATCAGCATGTCTGACCCTTGGTATGGAGATATCCTTCTTTATCTCCAGACCCAACGTTTTCAGCCCAACATCTCTCGTGAAGAGCATCGTCGTATCCGCCATCATTCTCGTCATTACCTTATCGTCAGTGATACTTTGTATCTTTGTGGTATTGATACTATCCTACTATGATGTTTGAATCATGAAGAGGATGAACGTGTCCTCAATGACTATCACCTTGGATCCTGTGGTAGTCACCTTTCTGGGATGGCTACAGCCCAGAAAATTTTACGTACCAGTTACTTTTGGCCCTCCATCTTCAAAGATTGTATCGAGGCCGTCAAAAAGTGCCCCCCTACCAATTTTATCAAAACAAGGCATGCACCCACCCTGCTTCGATGCATCCCCTTATTTTCATCGGCCCCTTTTCCAAATGGGGCAATGATTTCATGTAGTGTAAGCCTACCTCAGTTGGGGGGCACGGTTATATAATCGTCGTCATCAATTACTTTAAAAAATGGGTTGAGGATATGCCTACCTTTCTGAATGATGGGCATACTACAACTCTTTTCTTTTTTAACCACATCATCACTCGTTTTGGTGTTCCACACGCCATTGTCACTGATCATGGTTCACACTTTCAGAACCAGATGATGAGTGAGTTCCATGCTAAGTTGGGTTTTTGCCATGAGAAATCATCCATGTACTATCCTCAATATAATGTACAAGTTGAAGCTATCAACAAGGTCCTTAAAACCATGATCCAATGGATGGTAGGGGAAAACAAGACATCTCGGCACTTACAACTTTTCTCCGCTCTCTAGAATTATTGGACCTCAGTAAAAACTTCTACTGGATTCACTCCCTTCCAGCTAGTATATGGCATAGAAGTTGTTTTACCAATCAAGTGTGAAATCCCCTTGCTAAAACTCAAAGTAGAACTCCTGCCCCACACTTCTATTGAAGAATGATGTTTCTTACACTTGAATAGGTTGGATGAAACATGTCGTGATGCCTCTCTCGTTAGCAAGACGTATCAAAAGCGAATCAAGAATCAATATGACAGATTTGTCCATCCTCGTGCTTTTGCATAAGGAGACCTAGTCCTCGTTTATGACCAGACTCATGACAAGTTAGGGGCATGGAAGTTATAACCTCTATGGCATGGTCCTTACATCATGAAATGTGTTCTACATAGAGGTTCCAATGAGCTAATTGACTATGACGGAATCTCCCTGGGTGAGCCTCGGAACGGGCTTTACCTTAAGAAGTACTATGCATAGAACATCTAGCATACGTGCTTTGTACACTATTGTATTTTTTTGTTTGGTGTGTCTTTTTCTTTTACGTGCTCAATTTTTTTCCTTAGACACGTATACCATGTCTTGTGTTTTCATGCACAGATGACATCTTCACGTTTGAGACATCTTAAAAGTACCCCATCATAATTCACACGGAAGAGTTGTTCGACAACACAGGTATTCCAACAGAGGACGAACACCTTTAGTAACCACTCACATAACCATATCAAATATCAACACATTGATGTTTTCACATGGTAAAACCCCTACGGGGAAACATCCACAACCCTAGCCAACACAGCCACTTGTAGCAGTTTATTAATGAAAAAGAAAAATATTACAGAGAGATTTTACAAGAGAGTTTCTCACAATCGATCATTGGAAAATGACCCTCCATTCTCTTTAAATAGATATCATGGACCAATTGGGTTTTAAGCCACGGATCAATGGTCATTAAGATCGAGGAGAGTATGAACCATCGGATCACTCTATGTCGGGATCATATCATGACCGTCGAATTTCTTAACTACAAATGCATACTAGATAAACACACTTTTACCTAATGACACATTAGAATTTAGACCAAGTATATCTTAACTAACTCCTAAGTGTCTAAATATCCTAACAAGAACATCGAATTTATGAGGCAATATTGTGTCGATTTTAGTTTGAGAGCTCTCCTTTCCTTAGGGTTTAGTTTTTTTGGGAAAGTCTCATGATACAAGAGATAAGTGAGTTTCCCATACCAATATTCCTACCTTGGGGAAACATATAAATCTTCACTACACCATAGCGCCAATTCATTCTCCCACCTGGAGTCTTGATTTACTTGGTCTTGGGCTTCAACGACCAGTCTACACAACCCCTGCCCCTTAACTAGTTTGGGAGATTTTATATCTAGATCAAATTATTGGACAACTTCCATCCAGTTTCCTCTTCTTTCCCCCATCTCCTTTTGAGTGAATAGTGATCGGCCTGTAGGATGTGGCACAATGACTTTGGTGTATTTTTTAGGATGTAAGATCTGAAATGTTTTACTTCTTTTTACACTGCATAAGCATGTTTGTATATAGCAAGGTAATTTAGCTCGACCCCTTGGATATTAGAGATCATAAATGAGATCGGTGCCTCATTGTTTTCATCATCCTTATGAGTTAACACTGCAACTAAAGATTGGTCGGAGGAAAAAGTATAGAGGGAAAAATCCCTGCTAAACTCGAGACTTCGCAACACTGGAGCTTGAGATATGGAAGTCTTAATATTGCTGAAAGAAATTTTTCATTCGTCATCCCACTTAAATTAAACATCTTTGCTGATAATATTTTGTAAGGTTTTGATGGTTTCAGCGAAATCGGGGGTGAACTTCCTCACAAAATTGATTTTCCCAAAGAAGGATTGCATAGCCTTTTTGTTGTGGTGTAAGGGAAACTGAGTTATTGCCTTAATTCATTCTGGGTCTATTTGAATTCCTTCTTGAGATATAATATGACCTAGTAGTTTCCCTTCCTCGACTACAAAGATAGTTTTCTTAGGGTTTAAAGATATAACATATTTCATACACCTTTCTAAACTATAGGTTAGGTGTTGGATGTGATCTTCTCTATTCCTTGAATACACAGTCACGTCATCCAGATAAACTACTACACACTTGTTGATTAGTCCCCGAAAAGCTACATCCATGGCCCTTTGGAAGGTTTCCCCTGCATTGATTAACCCAAAGGGCATGCGTTTATAAGCAAAGTTTCCCCACTTGGTTCGGAAGGTACTTTTCAATTGGTCTTCCTCTGAAACCAGAACTTGGTTGTAACCTAAAAAACCGTCCAATAGGGAGAAAATATCAAAACCAAACATATTCTGCAAGAGTTTCTCCATTGGTAGGACTGGGTAATTGTCCTTTTTTGATGCTCTATTGAGCTTTTTAAAATCCACACACATGCGGATCTCCCCAAACTTTTTCCTGACATGAACCAAATTTTCTACCCAGGAAGAGTGTCTAACCCAAAAGATAACCTTTCGGTATCGTGTAAAACCTTGGTTTGTCAGTCGAGTGATCTGTTTCACTTCTTTGTTCATGGGGATCGGTTTCTACTAGTTTCTCTTGGAATACTTCATCGTCAATAGCTAGGTATTTAAGATTTTCCTGATTGGTTAAGAAGTTTATGATCTGTTCATATCCTTCAAAGACCTTCCAATTATAAATATTGTTCTGCACCGATGGTTTGTAGAGTAGTTCCACAGTGAACCGATAGGCTTCATAGTCTTCTAAAGGGGATAGCCTCGAGGCAGCAGTGGCCAAGGAATCAGCAAGAGTATTCCTTGTTCTGGGGATCATTGTAATGTTGAAGGCTTCAAAATGTTCTATTATCTTGTGCACTTCTTGTTGATAATTCCTCGGGTGAGGAGAGTTGCAATGTATAGTATTCTTTACTTTCCTAACGATAATTTAAGAGTCTCTAAAAACCTTTAGTTATTTAACGTTTAAGTTGATGGATTTCTTTATCCCTTGCACTAAAGCTTCATACACGGCGGTGTTATTAGTGCATTAAAATTCTAGTCTGCAGGATAGGAAATTGTGTTTCCCCTTCGAATCAATGAGGATACATCCCACTCCTAACCCCTCTTGTGACTTAGACCCATCAAAGTATAAGGTCCAAACTTGTGAGAAAAAATCATCAGCTTTTCCATGCCTACTAACTTCCTCCTCTCCCCTTATTTTGTCTGGGGTTTCCAACAGAGGTTCTTAATAGAAGAGGGTTTCTTCCATAGCTACCAGTAAATTTTCTTGAAAAGTCATTTTGGAGTTTTGAGTAAGAGGTACATCAGATGAGAGGGGGGAGAAATTGTTGAAATCAGAATCGTAGGAGTAGTTTCCTAGCATAGGGAAAAATGTTGACAAGGGTTCATTGAAGGACTCCAAGTCGGTGACAGTATGTTGGATATACCTTTCCCTATCGATCCTAATCATCTTTGTGTGTCCCTTTGATGGTAACCAAAGGTGAGCCCAGTTTGTGCTAAAGTATCCATTCAACTTTTCGGACCAATCTCGACTAAGTAGCAGTCCATAAGATTCTGGTATATCTACTACAATGATGTCAATTACTTGAACAAATTTTCGTTGTGTAGCCATTCTAATCATGAAATCCTTGAGTTATCCAATAACTTTCACCCGGGTTCTGTCCAGTTGTATCACATGTTTATCACTTTTGACAGGGACTGCATTTAATTTCTTTCAGATAGATAATGGAATAACATTAGAGGATGACCCTGAGTCAACTAAAATATTATGGAGGTTTATGTTGAACACTTTAAACGTTAAAAGGAACGGTGGGACAAAAGGATTTCATTTTTTATCTATAGAGCAAGCGTTCACATTTGGTTGATTATTTATATATGTTGGGGCTGGATTTTCTCCTTGGCCAGTGATTTTTATAGGAGTTTGTATTGACTTCAAGGCTTGTAGCAGAAAGTCCTTTGGTTGGGGAATTATACACATGTCCATGGCTGATACATTTTCCTTTAATATTTTTAAATATTCTACTATGTTGTAGTCTAGCTTGGGCTATTCTCGTGTATGGATGTTTATAGGATTTATTTGGGAGACAAAAGGTTCTTTCGGGTGATCAGATATTTTTCTCCTCTCAAAGTTTGGGCAATGGTAAGGTCATTTGAGACCGGTTCACCCCTACTTCGTGTTTGCATAGCCAAAACCTTAGTGGGTGGTTCTAGAACCTTAAATATATCATTGAAAGGCATTATCAATTCAAGATTCCACAAAAGCATGGTTGTTTCTTCCGGCAAGTCAAATTTTTCCTAATCGGAAATATTCATCGTTGAGTCGCTTGATTTTCCCGTAAGGGAAACTTCATCTAAGAACCGATTGGACATCAAATTCATGGCATGCACCCATTGTGGGTAGTCTCTTTCAGAATGTTTCTCTTGATGATAAGTACAGAAAGAGTTGGATGCTACATTTCCCAGGTCGATGTTTAAGTTGTCTAGGGGAGGCTCAATCGCTTTGAACGGTGGGTTTCTTTTAAAAAATTGTTTATAGGGAATTTGGCCTTGGTGTCCTTCCCCTTCCCTTCTTTTCATGTCTACTATTTCATTTGAAAACTTCTTTATCATCCGTTGTAGGTCTTCTATGTCCCCACTTCCCTTTTTGGGACCTTATTCTATTTTTTTCCCTGGGGTTCTAGTCAGCAAGAGTCCTCTCCTGGGTGGAGGTTGAGATTCCTTCTTAACTAGTGAGACATGGCCCTCTTTACACCCCTTCATCTAGAATTCAAATATTTTGTCTTCCTTAAAATCTTAAGCTAGGGTATGCTTGGAAACCCTTTTTACAAACACGAAAATAGAAGCAGGGAGAGCATTAGTGTATACCTCAATTTGCAACTACTGAGTGGGTTTAGCTTCAGGTTGAAATTTTTTCATGATAGTGGTAAATCGTTGACTGAAGACTTTAACCTTTTCTTTTGAACTCATGGTGGAGGTGAATAGTTAGGCCATTAAAGCTCCTGTAGTGGTTTCTTCTGTAAATTTGTCTAAAAAATCCTTCTGAAACTTTGTCCAACTAGTTATGGACCCTACATGAAAGTTAAAATACCACGTGGAGGTTGAATTCTCAAAGGTATAGGGGAAAATCCTACATACTACATCTTCATGTTGGACATTCATCAGTCTAATAGCTAGCTTGAACTTTTTAATATGGATTTCAGGAAATCCTGAGGTTTCAGGGTCAAATTTAGGGAGTAACTTTTCTGGATGTCGGGGAAGGTTATTTACTCGTCTAGGGATTTCCAGAGCATCTTTTTCCAACCAAGGTAGATTATTCTGAGGTGGTTTTCCCCTTTCTTCATTATTATCATTTTTATCCTCCGTGTCATTTGACTCTAAAGCTTAGTGATCCGAGTTAAACCCTTCCTAGTCAGATTCAAAATCGTCGAGCTGAGAGTAGTTACCAGTGGGTGTTTTGGGGACTAGATTATGGGGATGTTCGATCTAGGTGAGGGAGAAATCTATCAGGTATTCTACTGTATGAACAAAAACCTAGTTGGGGGTGTCGACCACTGGTCTGCTTACTGTTTTTCTATGATGAACTAATAGAGCTAAGTGTAATGATCCAATTTGTGGGGCGTAAGCTCTTGTGATTCTTATGAACTGGTTCAACTCCTCGTGGGGGAGAGCATAAGGTATTTCAGGGAATAAATGTTCTTCCTCTTGTTAGGATGAGTTACTCATTTCAGAAGTATTCAGTGTATCTGGGGTCTCTTGAGAATGACTAGCCATGCATGTGGGTTGTTTTGAATCTCTAGGCTATGTGAAATATTATATCATAAATATTGTTATCCATTCATTCAACAACCCTCCTTATAGCGCCAATTCTGTTGAGGGGTCCTAAATCCATTTGACTCAACTGCAGGAACCAAACCTGCCACAGAGGCCCAATTAGACTCTGCAGTGTTTAATGGTGGAATGGTTCTCCAGATATTTCGATACAGTCGATTTATCGATGGGATTTACGTAGTGATTGATAGGATATCTTCTTGTGAAAGTTCCTCCTTCAGTGTAAACATTCTCTTTTGTATTTTCTCTTATTAGATTGGTCTGATTAGAAGATGGGTGCTAGAATAAACCAACTGATAATAAAAAAGGGGGGTTCTTAACTACTGAAGAAGGATGAGCTTGGGATAACCCTAGTGCTCAAGCATGAAAACAAAGATATTCACACCTGTGACAAGCCTAGTACTAATACATTAACTTGCTGGAATTTTAATTATTGACTAAGGTACAATTATCGAAAGAAAACATACATGCAATAAAAATGATGGAAAGAAAAATAGTTTCCTTAGCTCTAGCATTAATCACACTTTAACACAAGGATTTGCTTTCATCATTAGAGACAAGAACTACGAAAAATATTAAAACAACTAATTGATCAATAGATTCAGAAACTCTTACTCATTACAACATCCATTCATGAAATAAAGTCGAAAGTAATTCCTCCTCAAATCCAATCACACACACATTTGATGAAAAATGGAATCTTGTCTCTGGTCCTAAATAGAAATTCTCAATTAAGGTAGTTCGGAAATAGTTCTTTACAGCTCCAAAAAAGAGGGTCTTTACAAAAACCATCGACCCTTACTACAAGGTCAATCCTCCTATTTATAACGAATCATTAACTAAAAATAGCTATCAAAAGTGCAAGATAAGTAAAACAAAACATCGCCACATGGTGCTTCCATATCTATGTCTTCTAAGAATCATCAAATAGTTTCACTGAAGTGGATGACTCTTCTCATACTCTGACCATTTGACGAAGAGTTCCTCATATGTGTTGGCATATGGGAACCAATGTTGTCCCATCAATGTCGAAAGGATTTATTTTACTTCTACTACCCATGCTCGATACTTGACTATTTTGACATTTAACCACTGCAATACTTCTCGAGCCTTGATTGGATGCTCCATGAACTGTTGTACCTGAATTGGCCCCTTGCTCGCCACCTTTTCTATCTTTTTTTTCCATGTTGATTCTTGTTCTGCATGTTTCTTGACTATGTCATGCAGGTCAACAAATGCCTTGGGTGAGTCAAATTCTAGGAGGTCGATGTATTTCATCTCCCGATTAAGATTTACCCAGCTCTTTCCACAATCGGCCCATTTCTCCTGAATATCCCATTGAGGTTCCTAGGCCATTTTCACCCAGTATTCGGCTGCTTTCCTGATCCGATCTATGTTTTTGTCCCTCAGCACCTGAATGTCGTTCTCTTTGGCGTCTCGACCCTTTTGAACCGTGTTCATGTAATCGATTCTTTCCACTTATTGGTGAGCCTTCTCATACCATATTTTCATGTCCTTAAAGGTCACTAGCACCATAAGGGTATCTTATTAGAATTCATCTATCCATGTAGTGAAAAGGTGTCATTCATTCATGAATTTTTCATAGGTGTCTTGGAACTATCTTCTCAAAAACATCATGGCTTGTGTGGAGTCCTGATAGTATTTTTCCAAATGGTACAGATGCTCCAACTCCTTTAGCATAGCGGTCATCTCCTTTTCATCTCTTCTTTCTCTATCCAAGGTGGAATCTATGATAGTCATCTCTGCACCGATAAGTTCGGACATCTTGGCGTGTTCTGTGCTGATCAGCTTTTCCTCTGTGGTGATGAGAATCGAACTATCCAACATAATCCTCTTCTTCTTAGTGGTTATCTTCATGATGGATTTTCAAGTTAACCGTCCCATACTAGCCATTGCTCCGGTTGGTAAACTTCTTGTTCTCCTTCCACCATGAGGCCATCAGTCGGCTGGTGTCATGGAATTCATAGAACTTCACCACGAAATATGTGTTTAGTCGCTCCTCTAGGTCTCTAAGATTGTAGTAATTTTGGACTTCTATCGAGAGGAAAAATTTGACACGCCCACCATTCTCATCGTTAATTAAAAATTTGTGTGCATCTATATGGTCGATTAGCCACTTCATAACCTCTATGCAAGGAAAAATCGTGGTTTTATTGGCTACCATATGCAAATAAGACCATCAAATGTTTGGGACGAGTGCCCTTATGTCTGGATCTCTGTGTGGGATATACTCTAGGTACTCCTCTTATTTAATTATATTGAAAAGGTCCCCCCACTATGGGACCATTATTTTCAATTTGTTTCCTGCCTCTGTATCCTCGAAGACCGAAGGCTGGACAAAATCTTTCTCTGTTGAGGTTATTATGACTGGTTCTTCCCTGGGATTGTATTCTAGTTGCCTCGCCACACCAGGGGAATAAATTTCACCTATCTCAACTTCCTTTAGCTTGGGTGCTCTCGGTGAACATCTGGTGGTTGGCTTTCCCAGTGGCATTTTACCTGCAGTTAGAACATAGTTTAGAGACTGTGCAAGAAAATCGGATGCATAGATAAATCAAGATTGTCGAATTTGACAAAATTGAACACATACCTCTGGAGATTTTTTAACCTGGTTTTGATAATTTGAGCATCAACACAGTCTCGAGACGCTCGCTTTTCTCCTTTGGATGTTCTAGAATTCAAACTTGTGCACAGAATGAATTTGTTCAAAACCGTTCTAGATATTTAAATAGGGATGAACTTACCTTGTCGCATCAGCCATTCAATTTGATTTATGAGTGTAATTTCATTAAATCTACCACCAAATATTCAAATATGTTTAAAATTAAATTCATCGTGGTTTGACGGTGTAGGTGTGGGTTGTAATGTCACCTATCGACAGTTTCAAATTGCGGTTGTTCAATCGACGCACGAGGTAGAAACGAATGCGGTATGAAGCATTAAATGGTTTATTAAATGTCAGAATCCAATCATATCTTATGCCAGAAACATCCCATCATTTCGCTAGTCTAGTTGGTGATTCAAGGGTCAGGATTCTGCTTCAAACACTTTTTCTTGATAACTTATTGAGAAATCTCTGACATCGATCGATCTTTTCATACAGAGCTGACATAGCAAAGATGACTAGGAGGAGTGACTAGGACCCAGGGAACCTTAATATGACCTGGGATGAAACTAGGCCGTACGACACCCTTACGTGATAAAGACACGTGGCATTCGAGACTGGTGACTTCATTTTCTCGTGTTAATCGAAATCAGGACTTTCTTTAAGGTATACATTTTAAAACCCAATCTTATCTTGTCAACGTCGAAAAGTATCGAGGATCCGCAATCAGTAATAAACCTACCCAAGTGTTCTTGGATAGACTCTTGTGAACAGTCTCGATGCCGAAAGTGTATCGGGGATTGGTGATTGGCGATATGTTTGTCGCAAACAAAATGATTGTTTTAACCTTTCTAGATTTCCCCGACCCCGATAAAGCGCATCGGTCATTGGCTATCAGTGATTTCTTTACGTCCTTTGTCAATGTCTATCCTTGCATATTTTGCCGATGTCGAATGGGATCGACTATTTCTTGAAAATTCGTGTGAATAACTTACACAAAACAAATCCACCTTTTGTCGATACAAAAGGGGATCGGTGCTCGATGATTATTGTAACTGTGTGGTTCCTTTACCTTCTTGAATTTTTCTGACACCGAACCTAAACATGTTAGGTGCAATGTTAGTTGTCGATTCTTAATTCGGGTGTCAAGTTATTTTAGACATGAGGTTTCATAAGTTCCAACAAACCTGACTTGATGATAAGATTCATGAAAACAAAACAAAGATAAACCATTCCCCAAAGTGAAATCAATTTATACAGTAAAGAAAACAAGTGATACCCAAAAATGATAAAATTTTATAAGGATTTTAGGGTGTTTTGAGCACTCAACAAATGGCGACTTACTGGGTGAAAGAAGAATCTTTGTTACTTCCCCAGGCTTAGCTCATGCAAAATCTGGTTTAGAACTTAATTAGTTTTTTTTTTATCAGAGTCTCTTCTATCCTTGCATTTGAAATTCCCCCTGTTCATGAATCTGGGCCTGCCTGTGGGTTTTCAACCTTTATTCCACCTTCATTCCCTTTAACCATGAAAGGAGTCGATTTAAGTATTCATTGGCACCAGGCCCTCTAGTTATCACCATTCACTTATTGCGGCGTTGCTCCGCTGCTAGCGACCGTCCATAACCCTGGCTGAGTCACCCCAACGTCACAGACCTTGCTCCGCTATCAGTGAGCATCCATAGCCCCAACAGAGTTATCAACATACCCTCTCCTACCTCATGCTCATTTGATATAATTGATTTAATTTTGGCAGAGATGCCCTGAGCAAGTAGGAGAGGAGGAAGTTTGTTATCTTCAAGATGAGATGGTTAAAGTGATTTTTATTTTTTTTAAACTCTGTCTTGAGGTACATGTGGTCCTTTCCATCTTACCATATTTCCATTAGGTTTTACCATACCCCAGGAGGACACTTCATCACTTTCCAAGGTTGTTTATTTGCAAATGTTAGATACAAAACTCATTTAAGACAATAGTTCGCCTAGTTTTTCTTGTGTTTCATGTAAGCATGAGTCAGGAATAGAGTTTCCTACACCATATTGATTAAGTTCAACCAATGCCTTGCGGAACACAAATTTATTGCAAAAAAATAATACACAAAAGAAAAACAGAAATAAAGGACTCTGGAATCAGCCTGCCTAACACCTACAAAATAAAATAACACGAAAACACACACATTTGCTTTTACCAGAAATATTGTTTTAGGGCTTGGCCATTCACCGGGAGGGTGTCAAGTTCCCCCCTTAGATTTTGCAACCAATACGTATCTGCCCCAAGTTTCCCAGCTACTTGGAAAGGTCTGAGCCATAGATTCTGAAACTTTGAATGTTTTCCCTTTGGTTCATTTTCTCTATCCCATTTCAAGACTAAATCTCCTACTTCAAAATTCTTCTCTCTGGCCTTATGATTGTCAAACCACCTTTTAACTATCTGTTGATGAGCGATGAAATTTGATTTTTCTTTCTACCTTTATTCTTCCAACATGAGTAGGGTATCAATTCTCTGTTGAATAACCGATGACGGTTGTCCTCTAGAACCCTGAGCAAGCTGAAGAGACGGAAGATATATCTCGTTCGGGAGAATGGATTCTTGTCTGTATACCAGAAAGTATGGGAAGTTCCCTATATCTTTCTTGGGTGTTACTCTATCATACCATAAGGAATTATGAAGTGAACTATGCCAGTTCCTCTTATTGTATGCAATTGTTTTCTTCAATATCCTCACTAGGTTCTTATTGGTTGATTCTTCCACTCCATTCCCCTTGTGGATAGTAGTTTGCAAAGTATCTGATTATGATTCCTTTGTATAGAGAAAAATCTGTTAATAAGGTGGAAGAAAAGTAAGTGGCATTATAAAAAAAAATGGAAGGCATATTGAACCTTATGATCAGTTGTTGTTCTATGAATTGGATTACCACCTTTTCCTTTACATGAGTCAGAGGGATTCCCTCTGCTCGTTTCGTGAAATAGTCTGTAGCGGTTAGTATGTATCTATGTTGTTTTGAAGAACTCGGGGTAATATCTCCTATGATGTCTAACACACATTGCTCAAATGGTATGGATATGGCCACAGGTTGGAGTGGGACAGTTCCTCTCTTTTCCCTCACCGCTCTCATTTGACAAGTTTTACAGTTTCTAGCATATGTGTGAGCGTCTCTAAACAGAGTAGGCCAATAATAGTCGTCTCTCAGTATCTTGTGAGAGGTGGTATTCCCTACAAATTGTCTTCCTGCATGACCATCATGGAGATCCTTTAGAGCCTTGTCTACATCTTCATGTTCAAGACATCTTAAAATCACCCCATCATAATTCACGCAGAAGAGCACTGAATTTATGAGGCGATATTGTGTCAATTTTAGTCTGAGAGCTCTCCTTTCCTTAGGGTTTAGGTTTTCTAGGAAAGTCTCGTGATGTAGGAGATAGTGAGTTTCACATACCAAGACTGCTTCCCTCAGGAAACATATAAAGATTCACTACACCATAACACCAATTCATTCTCCCACCTGAATTCTTCATTTACTTGGTCTTGGGCATCAACGACCAGTCTACACAACCTTTGTCCCTTAACTAGTTTGGAAGGTTTTATATCTAGATAAAAAATTCTTGGATAACTACCATCCAGTTTCCTCTTCTTTCCCCCATCTCATGTTGAGTGAATAGGGATTGGACTTCAGGATGTGGCACAATGACTTTGGTGTGATTTTTTAGGATGTAAGATCTAAAATGTTTTACTGCCTTGTGCACCACATAAGCTTGTTTGTCTATAGAAGGGTAATTTAGCTTGGCCCCTTGGAGATTAGTGATCATAAATGAGACCAACACCTCATTGTTTTCATCGTCCTTCTGAGTTAATACTGCAACTAAGTATTGGTCGGAAGAAAAAGTATAGAGGAAAAAATCATTGCTAAATTTGGGACTTCACAACACTAGAGCTTGAGATATTGTAGTCTTAATATTACTGAAAGAAATATTTCGTTCATCATCCCACTTAAATTCAACATCTTTGCGGATCATTTTTTGTAAGGGTTTGATGGTTTCAATGAAATTGGGGGTGAAATTCCTCACAAAATTGATTTTCCCAAAGAATATTTCATAGCCTTTTTGTTGTGGGGTAAGGGAAGCTGAGTTATTGCCTTAATTCATTCTGGGTCTATACGAATTCTTGCTTGAGATATAATATGACCTAGTAGTTTCCCTTCCTCGAAACCAAAGATAGTTTTCTTAGGGTTTAAATATATACCATATTTCCTACACCTTTCAAAAATATGGGTTAGGTGTTGGATGTGATCTTCTCTATTATTTGAATACACAGTCACGTCTTCCATATAAACTACTACACACTTGTTGATTAGTCCCCGAAAAGATACATCCATGGCCCTTTAGAAGGTTTCCCCTGCATTGATTAACCCAAAGGGCGTGCATTTATAAGAAAAGGTTCCCCACTTGGTTTGGAAGGTAGTTTTCAATTGGTCTTCCTCTAAAACCAGAACTTGGTTTTAACTCGAAAAACCATCCAACAGGGAGAAAATCTCAGAACCAGACATGCTCTGCAAGAGTTGCTCCATCAGTGGGACTGGGTAGTTGTCATTTTCTGATGCTCTGTTGAGGTTTCTGAACTCCACACACAGGAGAATATCCCCGGACTTTTTTCTGACAGGAACCAAATTTGCTACCTAGATAGAGTGTCTAACCTAAAAGATAATTTTATAATCTAGTAATTTATTTAACTCCTGACACATGAGGGGTTCCAAAGATGGGTGATACTTCTGGAGAGTTTGTTGGAATGGTTTTACTCTAGATTTTTACGGGATTGTGTGTTGGATAATATGAGTATAATACGTTTTCAGATCTCGTTAGGACCACGAAAAAACATCTTGGTATTCTCTGAAAAGTTTGAGATAGGATTTCCTTTCTTCTTTAGACATTGTCTTTACTAGATTTATATTTTTAGGGTTTTTTGGGGTTCCTAGGTTCACGGTCTCGTACATGGGACAGGAGCTCCTTGTCTTTGTCTTTTTTGACCCTTTAAATCTTTCCCTTAAGTCAAAAAGGTTCTCCAAATTGGCTACCCCTTTCGATATCATGTGAAACCTTGGTTTATCAGTCGAGTTATTTGTTTCACCTCTTTGTTCATGGGGATCGGTTTCTACTAGTTTCTCTTGGAATACTTCATCTTCAATATCCAGGTCATTAAAATTTTCCTTATTGGTTAATAATTTTATGCTCTGTTCATCTCATTTAAAGACCTTCCAATTATAAATATTGTTGGGCATCGATGGTTTGTAGAGTAGTTCCACAGTGAACCGGGATGCTTCACAGTCTTCTAAAGGAGATAGCCTCGAGGCAGAAATGGCTAGGGAATCAGCAAGAGAATTTTGTGTTTTGGGGATCGTTGTAATGTTGAAGGATTCAAAATGTTCTATTAGCATGTGCACTTCTTGTTGATAATTCCTCAGGTGGGGAGAGTTGTAATGTATAATATTCCTTACTTTCCTAAAGATAATTTCAAAGTCTCTGAAAACCTTTAGTTCTTTAATGTTTAAGTCCACGGCTTTATTTATACCTTGCACTGAAGCTTCATACTCGACAATGTTATTAGTGCATTCAAATTCTAGTCTGCAGGACAGGAAATTTCATTTCCCCTTCAGATCAATGAGGATACATCTCGCTCTTGACCCCTCTTGTGACTTAGACCCATCAAAGTATAAGGTCCAAACTTGTGATTGAAAATAATCAGCTTCTCCATGCCTACTAACTTCCTCCTCTCCACTTATTTTGTCTAGGGTTTCCAACAGATGTTCTTGACAGAAGAGGGTTTCTTCCACTGCTACCAGTAAATTTACTTGAAAATACATTTCGGATTTATGAGTAAGAGGTACATCATTTGAGAGGGGGGAGAAATTTTTGAAATCAGAATCGTAGGAGTATTTTCCTAGCATGGAGAAATATGTCGATGAGGGTTCGTTGAAGGCCTCCAAGTCGGTGAAAGTATGTTTGAGATACCTTTCCTTATCGATCTTAATCATGTATGTGTGTCCCTTTAATGGAAACCAAAGGTGAGTACAGTCTGTGCTAAAGTATCCATTCAAATTTTTGAACCAATCCCGACTAAGTAGAAGTCCATAAGCTTCTGGTATATCTACTACAATTATGTCTATTACTTGAAAAAAATTTGGGTGTGTATCAATTCTAATCATGACATCCTTGATTTCTCCAATAACTTTCACCTGGGTTTTGTCTAGTTGTATAAAATGTTTATCACTTTTGAGAGGGACTGCATTTAATTTCTTCCAGATAGATAATGGCATAACATTAGAGGATTCCCCTGAGTCAACTAAACAATTATGGAGGTTTCTGTTGAAGACTTCAAACGTTAAAAGGAACGGTGGGACAAAAGGATTTCATTTTTTATCTATAGAGAAATCATTCACATTTGGTTTATTTTTTAGATCTGTGGGGGCTGGATTTTCCCCTTGGCCAGTGTTTGTTATAGGAGTTTCTACTGACTTCAAGTCTTGTAACAGATATTCTTTTTTTTGGGGAATTCTACACATGTCCATGACCGATACATTTGCCTTTAATCTTTTTAAATCTTCTACTATGTTGTAGTCTAGCTTGGGTGATTCTCGTGTATGGATGTTTATAGGATTTATTTGGGAGACAAAAGGTTATTTCGAGTGATCGAATGTTTGTTTTCCTCTCGAATTTTTGGCAATGGTAAGGTCATTTGAGACTGACTGACCCCTACTTCGCATTTTCAAAGCCAAAACCTCAACGAGTGGTTCTTCAACCTCAAATATATCATCGGAAGTCATTGTCAAGGCAGGATCCCACAGCAGCATGGTTGTTTCTTCCGGCGGGTCAACTTCTTCCTGGTCATCAATATTCATCGTTGAGCCACTTGATTGTTCGGTAAGGGAGACTTCGTCTAGGAACCGATTAGCCATCAAATTCATGGCATGCACCCATTGTGGGCAGTCTCTTTCGGAATGCTTCTCTTAATGATAACTACAGAAAGAGTCAGATGCTACATTTCCTAGGTCGATGTTTAAGTTGGCTGGGGGAGGTCCAATTTATTTGAATGGTGGGTTTCTTTTAAAAAAAGGTTTATAGGGAATTTGGCCTTGGTTTCCTTCCCCTGCACTTCTTTTCATGTCTAGGATTTCATTTGACAACTTCTTTATCATCCGTTGTCGGTATTCTATGTCTCCACTTCCCTTTTCGGGACCTTTTTATGTTTTTTTCCATGGGCATATAGTCAACAAGAGTCCTCTCATGGGTGGAGGTTGAGCTTCCTTCTTAACTAGTGAGACCTGGCCCTCTTTACACCCCTTCATCTGGAATTCAATTGTTTTCCCTTTCTCAAAATTTTCAACTAGGGTATGCTTGGAAACCCTTTTTACAAACATGGAAAGAGAAGTAGGGAGAGCATTAGTGTATACCTCAATTTCCAACTCCTCAGTGGGTTTAGCTTCGGGTTGAAATTTCTTCAGGATAGTGGTAAATCGTTGATTGAATTCCTTAAACTTTTCTTTTGAACTCATGGTGGTGGCGAACAGTTCAGCCATTAAAGCTTTTGTAGTGGTTTCTTATGCAAATTTTTCAAGCAAATCCTTTTGAAACTTCGTCCAACTAGTTATGGACCCTACAGGAAAGTTAAAATACCACGTGGAGGCTGAATTCTCAATCCTGAAAGGTATAGGAAAAAATCTTGCATACTACGTCTTCATATTGGACATTCATCAGTCTAATAAGTAGTATGAACTTTTTAATATGGTCTTCAAGAAATCCTGAGGTTTCAGGCTCAAATTTAGGGAGTAACTTTTATGGATGTCAGGGGAGGTGATGTACTCATCGGGGGATTGCCATAGCATCTCTAGTCAACCAAGGTTTCTTATTCTGAGGTGGGTTTCCCCTTTCTTCATTATGATCATTGTTATCCTCCATGTCATCTGAATCTGAAGCTGATAAATCTAAGATAAACCCTTCCTCATCGGGCTCAGAGTAGTTACCAGCTGGTGTTTCGAGGATTAGATTAAGGGGATGTTCGATCTTGGTGAGGGAGAAATCTATCAGGTCTTCTACTATGAAAAAAAAAACCTGGTCAGGGGTGTCAACCACTGGTCTACTTACTTGTTTTCTACGAGGAAGTAACGGAGCGAAGGGTAATGATCCAATTTGTCGAGCGTAAGCTCTTGTGATTATTATGAACTGGTTCAACTCCTCATGGGGGAGAGCATAAAGTATTTTAGGGAATAAATGTTCTTCCTCTTGCTGGGGTGAGTTACTCATTTCAGAAGTACTCAATATATGTGGGTTTTCTTAAGAATGACTAACCATGCATGTGGGTTGTTTTGAATCTATAGGTTGTGTGAAATATTATATCAAAAATATTGTTAGCCATTCATTCAACAACCCTCCTTCTAGAGCCAATTTGTTTGAGGGGTTATAAATCCCATTGACTCAAAAACAGGAACCAAACCCACCACAGAGGCCCAATTAGACTCTACAGCATTTAGTGGTGGAATGGTTCTCCATATCTTTCGATCCGACCGATTTATCGATCGGCTTTACGTAGTGATTGACAGGATATCTTCTTGTGAAAGTTCCTCCTTTAGTGTAAACGTTATCTTTTGTCTTTTCTCTTATTAGATGGGTCTGATTAGAACATGGGTGCAGGTATAAACCAGTTGATAATAAAAAAAAGGGGTTTCTTAACTACTGAAGAAGGGTGAGCTTGGGATAACCCTAGTGCTCAAGCATGCAGACAAAGATATTCACACCTATGACAAGCCTAGCACTAATACATTAACTTGTTGGCATTTCAATTATTTACTAAGATACAATTATCAAAAGAAAACATAAAAGTAAGAAAAATGATGGAAAGAAAAATAGTTTCCTTAGCTCTAGCATTAATCACACTTTAACACAATAATTTTCTTTCATCATTAGAGACAAGAACTACGAAAAATATTAAAACAACTAACTAATCAATAGATTCATAAAATCTTACTCATTACAACATCCATTCATGAAATAAAGTCGGAAGTAATTCCTCCTCAAATCCAATCACACACACCTTTGATGAAAAACAGAAGCTTGTCTCTGGTCCTAAACATGAATTCTCAATTAAGGTACTTCAGAAATAGTTCTTTACAGCTCCTAAAATGAGGGTCTTTATAAAATCATTGACCCTTACTACAAGGTCAATCCTCCTATTTATAACGAATCATTAACTAAAAATAACTATCAAAAGTGCAAGATAAGTAAGACAAAACACCGCCACATGGTGCTTCCATCTCTCTATCTTCTAAGAATAATAAAATAGTCTCACTGAAGTGGATGACTCTTCTCATACTCTGATCATTTGATGAATATTTCCTTGCATGTGTTGGCATACGGGAACCTGTGTTGGTCCATTGGGGCCGAAAGGATTTCTTTCACTTCTACTGCACATGCTCTATACTTGACTATTTTGACATTTAAATGTTGCAATATTGCTTGAGCCTTGATCGGATGCTCCATGAATTTTTGTACCTGACCTGATGCCATGCTCGCCACCTTTTTTATCTCTGATTTCCATGTTGAGTCTTGTCCTACATGTTGCTTGACTATTTCATGCAGGTCGACAAAGTCCTCGGGTAAGCTGAATTCTGGGAGTCCGATGTCTTTCATCTCCCGATTAATATTTACCTATCTCTTTTCGCAATCGGCCCATTTCTCCAGATTTTCCCGCTGAGGTTCCTAGGCCATTTTCACCTAGTATTCGGCCACTTTCCTTATCCAATCTATGATGTTGTCCCTCAACACCTGAATGTCATTCTCTTCAGTGTCTCGGGCCTTTTGAACCGCGTTGATGTAATCGATTCTTTCCACTACTTGGTGAGCCTTCTCGTACCATCTTTCCATATCCTTGCAGGTCACTAGCGCCATAAGGGTGTCTTCTTGGAATTTGGCTATCCATGCAGTGAAAAGGTGTTGTTCATTCATGAATTTGTCATAGGCATCTTGGAACTCACTTCTCAAAAACATTGTGGCTTGTGTGGAGTCCTAATAGTATTTTTCCAAATGGCACAGATGTTCCAAATCCTTTATCGCAGTAGCCATCTCCTTTTCATCTCTTATTTCTCTATCCAAGGTGGCATCTGTGATATCCATCCATGCACTGATAAGTTTGGATGTCTTGGTGTTTTTTGTGCTAATCAACTTTTCCTCTATGGTGATGAGAATCAAACTATCCAATCTAAGCCTCCTCTTCTTAGTGGTTCTCTTCATGATGGATTTTCAAGTTAACTATCCCATACTCGCCATTGCTCTAGTTGGTAAAATTATTTTCCTCCTTACACCATGAGGCCATCATCCAGATGGTGTCGTGGAATTCGTAGAACTTCACCATGAAGTCTGTGTTTAGTCACTCCTCTTGGTCTCTGAGCTTGTAGTACTTTCTAGACTTCTGTCGGGAGGAAAAATCTGACACACCTGCCATTCTCATTATTGATTAAACATTTATGTGTGTATGTATGGTCGGTTAGCCACTTCATAACCTCTATGCAAGGAACAATTGGGGTTATGTTGGCTACCATATGCAAATAAGACCGTCGAATGTTTGGGAACACCTGGTCATCGAGCACCCTTACGTCTGGGTCATGGTGTGGGATATACTCTGAGTACTCCTCGTGACTGATTCTGTTGAAATGTTCCCCCCACTATGGGACCATTACTTTGGATACGGTGTCGGCCTATGTATCCCCGGAGACTGGAGGTTGGACAAAAGATTTCTTTGTTGAGGTTATTATGACTGGTTCTTCCCTGGGAGTGTATTCCAGATGCCTCGTCGCACCAGGAGAAGAACCTTCGCCTGTCTCAAATTCATTTAGCTTGGGTGCTCTCGGTGAACGTCTGGTGGTTGGATTTCTCAGTGGCATTTTACCTATAGTTAGAACATAGTTTAGAGACTATGAAAGAAAACCGGATGCATATATAAATCACGACCATCGAATTTGAAAAACTTGAACACATACCTCTACAGCATGTTTAACTTGGTTTTGATAATCTTAGGATCAACACAATCTTGAGACGCTCGCTTTTCTCCTTCGGATGCTTTGGAATTCAAACTTGTACACAGAATGAATTTGTTCAAAACCATTGTAGAGATTTAAATAGGGATGAACTTACCTTATTGCATCATCCATTGAGTTCGGGCTATGAGTGTAATTTCATTAAATCTACCGCTAGATATTCAAAGATGTTTAAAATTAAATTCATCGTGAGTTGTGTTGGTTGTGGAGCCTGATTATCTTCCTAATTCAGAGGTCTTTTACTTTCAGCTGTGTTTATACCCCATGAAGTATTTACACCCCAAAAGTATGTACACTCTTCCATGTGGGGGAGTGTAGAGGGGGGGTACCCCCTCTACGGTGTCTGGGGGCAAGCGGACCCCCAACGGGGGTTCGGGGGGGAAGTCCCCGAAAGAAAAATTGCCTTGTAAATGTATATTGTAATTTCATTGTAAATATGGACCGTTCATTATAAGGTCGCAGATCTAACGATAGAGATTATGTTAGGGTTTTTTTCCCTAGAAGGAAACCCTCTTTTATGAGGGAAATGTATTGCGGCTATGGTTGATGGAAAATATTGTATTCTGAGAGAGGAGATTGTGAGAGAAAGAAGAGGAAGTTATAGTGGGTATTGTTGTAGGTTGTATCCCTTCATTTGTTGGATAATAATAAAGGAAGGACTTGGCAATTTATCTGGTGGATGTAGCCCACACTGGGTGAACCACGTAAATCCGTGTCTCTCTTGTATTGTGTATCTTCTGTGTTTTGTTTCCACATTTATTTTATTTTATTGCTCCACGGTCCTGTTTTTCTAACAGGTTGACGATGCAGGAGCGGGTTGTAACGTGGCATGTCGGTGGTTTCAAATTGCGGTTGTTCAATCAGTGCACGAGGTAGCAACAAATGTGGGATGAAGCATTAACTAGTTTATTAAATGTCAGAATCCAATCGTATCTTATGCCGAAAACATCCCATTGTTTTTCTAGTCCAGTTGGTAAGTTAGGGGTCGAGATTCTGCTCCAAACACTTTTTGTTGATATCTTCTTGCAAAAGCTTCGACGTCGATCGGTCTTTCCATATAGAGATGATGTAGAAAAGATGACTAGGACCCAGGGAACCTTAATATGAATCAGGACGAAACTAGTTCGTACAAAACCCTTACATGATAAAGACACATGGCATTCGAGACCGATGACTTCATTTGCTCGTGTTAATCGGAATCAAGACTTTCTTTAAGATATATGTTCTAAAACCCTATCTTATCTTGTCGACGCCGAAAATTATCGAGGATCGGTGATTTGCGATAAACCTACCCAAGTGTTCTTGGATAGACTCTCGCGAAAAGTCCCGATGTCGAAAGTGTATTGGGGATCGACGATATGTTTTTCGTAGACAAAATGATTTTTTTAACCTTTCTAGATTTCCCCGACCCCGATAAAGCACATCGGTCATCGGCTATTGGTGATTTATTTACGTCCTTTGTCAATGTCTATCCTTACGTATTTTGTTGATGTCAAAGGGGATTGACTATCTCTTGAAACTTCGTGCGAATCACTTATGAAAAACAACTCCACCTTCTGTCGATGTCAATGGGGATCGACGCTCGGCGACTATTGTAACTGTGTGGTCCGTGTACCTACTTGAATTTTTCCGACGTCGAACCTAAGCGCGTTAGGTTCAATGTTAGTTGTTGATTCTTAATTCGGGTTTCAATTTATTTTAGACATGAGGTTTCATAAGTTCCAACAAACCTGACTTGATGATAAGAGTCATGAAAACAAAACAAATATAAACCATTCCCCAAAGTGAAATCGATTTAGACAATAAAGAAAACAAGTGGTACCCAAAAAGTGATAAAATTTCATAAGGCTTTTAGGGTGTGTTGAGCACTCAACACAACTAAACCCAAGTATACTATTATTCTAAACATCTAATTGCAATGTATATGGTGGGAACTAATACAATTTTATCCTAGCTTTCAATATCAAGCTTAAGGATTTAAGTCCTTACCTCATCTTACAATAAGTATAGGCATTGTGATAGTCTTTGTTTTGTGGTATTTAAGCATTGTAGTATAGCCTTAAAATAGGCATTTGAAAACATTAATCATTTGCTTGCATACTAACACTTTTTAATAGGTCCATCTTATTCATGAGGAAAGAATCAAACCTCAGCATAACCAATATAAACATGACCAACATCCATGTCCTTAATAGTGTTTGTAGACTAATACTTGCATGCATTTTTGTAGTGGACTGGTAGTAACTTGAACAATCAACAACAATATAAGTAAACATATACATAAGCATGAGATACTCATCATCAAAATTAAACCATCTTAGTGTCATCATCATATAAAATAGAGATAAACTAAAGCATGAACACCACATCTAGATAAATAACACTATAGTCATCTCATCATTTCCA
>ML812289.1:0-28808 GCA_009831015.1 Picea engelmannii
CTCTAAGTGAACCTACAGTCTAGAATTTAAATACCAGCCTGATATAATTGTGGGACATTCATTTCTAGAGGAAAAAGTGTGCTCATCTTTATGTGGGAGCGATTCAACTAGTGGTGGATCAGTAGTTACTGGATGGTAGGTTGAATTTCCTTAGCAGAAGGAGCCGATTTTGTTTGAGGTGGGAGTATTCTTAAAGTGGGAACAATTCTTGGTGGTTAGATTGTGGTTGTTGTGCAAGAGGGTCGAAATCTCCTTCACTTGGGTCGCTAATCAGCAGCAAAAACAAGCCAATGTGGACTCATTCTACTGGTGGAATCATTGTTGTACATTACCACACATACAGGCCTTCCTCAGCCTCATTTTATGTGCCTTAACATCCATCTATATACGTTCAAATAAGAGGTCATAAGTTAATTCTATTGATGTTGTGTAATGTGAAGACCAACATGTGAGTTATTTACTTATCTTATATCAGCCATAATCAAGGAATAAATGAGTAGTTGGCTTCTTCTATATATTTGTGTTGATTTTATCCTTGTTGTTCTAGTACTGTAAAATTTGTCTTATGTCGAATCATCTCCATAGTGCTACAAACTCTTTGAGAAATTATCAATTTAAAATTCCCACAGTTATAGCAATTTGAAGAAGTTTTCACACCACATATAGAACAAAGAGATCCATAATAACAGAGAAAGGATATTCTAGTGTTGACATTACTGTGGGAAGAACATCAGTGATAGACAACACCTTTCCAGGAGATTATGCAAGAATTGATACTTGTATGTAGCTTATATTGCTACCCGGGCAAGTTATTTTCAGCTACAACACTCGTGTATGAGCAAGATGCCTTGGAAAAAGGGCCATATCTTCTTATCGAGGTTAAACACAACAAAACATAGTTATAATTTGTGGGTAGATGCAAGTTTCATGGGAAGTAAGGAGTGCAAACCATCAAATCAGATCCTTGTTGGTTCGAGGGTACAACCATAATGTTATCTAAGAAATTTGCAGTAGCCTAACCATCTTAATATCATGACTATAACAAATACAAATTTTCAGTTGGAATGGAAAAGAAGTCATTGATGGGAAGGCATTTGGTCAATTTGTCAAAGTGTTTGACGAAACTACCCAAAAAAAAAATAGATTTCACATTTGATTTAATTGGGTTTGAGAAAGATGAAAACCCTCGAAGAACATAGGGTAGAACTTTTGCAGCTCATGCAAGAATATCAGAAAAATTTAGCAACCTTGATAGAACGTTTGGAGTGCTTTAGGGAGGTGGTAAAAGGATCAAAAACTGTTGACGAAGGAGAAACATCACATCAGGATAGGAACTTGGGAAAGCCTCGGGTTGACTATTTGGAGCATATAGTTGGCCATGATGGGGATGTGTACATGGATGATGACCGAATGGTATACATTGATGAGATCTTTGATGCTGGTGTGTTGATGGAGATGGTCACTAGTACCGAGGAAGAGGGGGAAACATTTGGTCCCATTGATGATGACTATGAGGGGGATGACACAACAACATCTAGTGCAGCATTAGCAGTGGTCGATGAAGCACAGGACACTAGCACCAGTGATGGTCAAGATAGCACATGTGTTGGGATTGTTGGTGGGGATGGAGCCGAGCTAGAACCTATGTACAAGGAGTAGCTATCTCTAGTTCATACTTATGATTCCTACTATGAGGATGAGGGGAGCACTCCTACAGATGACAGCTCATGCTAGTTGGATGTGAAAGGGAAGAGGCCTTTAGCATTGCATGATTTAGAGAATTGCTTGTTGGTGACCGAGAATCAGGTTTCAAGGGTGTTGACCAAGACCAATGGATCCCATAGGTTCATTGAGTAGCTTGTGTGGAGGGACCAGATGGAGAATCAACACAGTGGGATGGAAGGTGGAGTCACTAGTGCCTATTTGTGCATCATCATGGAGGCACTAGAACAACTGAATTCATATTACTTACACTTGTTCATGGACAAGGTCCTTTCTCTCAAGTTTGTTGAGGACAAGGACCGAGAGGTTGAGGAGCTACATTACCATCTGAGAATGGCACACTCTTCACCACTTATGATAGATACTCCATCATCTTTGGCAACAGTGACATAGGAGAGCGAGAGTCTCACACATGATGTGAGGGAGGAGGATCTTATGATGAGTCAAGATGAGGAGCAGTCAAAGATGCATGTACCTGAGGAGAGTGATAGTTTGGTTTGCACTCTTGATTGGCACTGCGAGGACCATGAGCATTTTCCTTTGGAGAGCACCTTAGAGGCTCAGGGTTTAGCTATGGAGGAGATGGTTGAGTACATCCCTTATGGACTAGGTCGTAAGGAGATATACATATACTTAGATTGGGTGGACAGATACATGACATATTTGGACACACTCTAGGATACATGTTCATTCATCATCGGTAGAGTGTTGGGTTCAGTAGTGCATACAGGAAACCGGATGCAGGAGGACACGGTGGTGTGAAGCAGTATACAGGAGCCCTCATTGACACATGGTGGTGTATGATGGAGCTCTAGGGAATTTCCTCTAGGGAGGCCTCCTGATAGAGTCCTTGATTGTATCATCATGATCTAAGACATCCTTGGATTTATAGATGTTAATATGCATTCTAAGTATGGTGATCATACATTTATGATCAGAGTGGTGCAACATCACCATGGTGGCAGCTCTTTGAGATTGGTGTGGGACCCTGGGATTGTAGTTGTTGACAGCTTGACAGTCGACACCGATGGGATTGTTGGTTTACATAGATTTGATTCTTGGGAGGAGCAGTCTTCCGAGGAGATGATTGAGTTTATGATTGCTTGGTTGATCAAGGGCAGTTAGGAAGAATCTTGTGATAGCACCTCGCAGATTCGTGCTATGAGCAGAGGATGCTTCACATTTTCCAGGATGGTATGGAACCTAGGTATCACTTTGAGATAGGTTCATTCAATCGAGCATCAAATTGTGATAGCATTGCTTGAGTACAAGCAATATTGGGGTAGGAGGATTTGTAATGTCCCATTTTTGGGAGCTTAGAGAAATTAAATATTTAATTAATTATTTGGCTATGTTGTCTAAATTTAATTTGACAACTAATATTTAATTAATTATTATTTAATTTTAAGTGGCTTAAATAAAAGATAAACATTATAAAGTCACTTTATTAAAAATTTCTCTTCTAGAATCTTTGAGGAGGTCAAGTTAGATCTTTCTAGAAATATCTAATGAGCCTTTAAAAGAAGAGAAGAGAAAGTCATTTGGGGAGGTCAAATTTGGAGATTATTTCTTGTGGAGTGCTCAGTGAGCCAATGTTTTTTTTAGGGTTTTGGAAAAACCCTCTCATTATAGTTTGGCTTCGATGGTGAGACTAATCCACCCTAGTTAGACAAAGAGGGGAATCCATCCAGGGTTTCCATTAGAGCTTCAATGTTACTTTTCATCTTCGCCATTTCTATTTGGAGAGACCGGACATTGTTCCAGCTGCCATAGCATCAATTTTGGTATTATGGTTGTATTCAGCATTCTCATAATAATAAAAATTCACATGTTCTTTCTCTCTCATTTTTATGTGTATTTGGTGTTTCCACAATGTGTTTGATGAAATATCAAGGGTTTGCAATAAATTTAATGCCCTAAATTTATTTTAATTAAAAACCCTAGTTTTTTTGTGAACAAAACACTACAGATATTTAACTCTACACATGATAACTGTGATGCAAGTGATTTGTCCATCCCATATAGACATTCCCTGGCATCGCCTAGTCCCAAATCCTATAGAAACATAAGAACATTAAAAATTTGAGGATGTCATAAAATAAAGAAATGACTATGGTGAATTTATCAAATGTAACACATACATGTGTGGGGGGTGTGCCCAATGAGCAGATTGTCTCTATTGTTGCATCAATGGTGGGGCTAGGCACTGATACATCCATGGGCGTAGAGGGTCTACTACTCATACATAACAACTGCAAAACAACATACATTAAAATATTAGTATAAATACATAGAATACAAAATAAATATATAACGATGAAGAACATAGAAAGGGTTAAGATACTAACCTCCTCCATGAAGCTATGATGTCCAATGGGCTCTATAGGCCCATAACATGTCTACCCGTAACTTGAGTATGTGTGAGGTTCACATAGACGATTTTTATGTCCATGTGCCCTCTCCTCATTGTACTCTACTATACATGTTAAAGCTCCAACCCCTCTATCAATGTCACTGACAGGAACCTCCTACTGAGATAGTGCAACAAAGTTATTGTTTTGCACTATGCTGCGAGTCAATGATGAAATGGCTAGTTGTACCTGTTGCAAGTTATTTGCAACTAGAGGATGTTGGGTAGGGGGGTGAGGGCTTCGCCTAGGGGGATGAGGACCTAACATGGGATCACGCCTGGCATGCTCTCGGTCCTGTGCAGACCCTCGATCCACCCCCTAGAAGTCACTCATGTCAAAGTAGTTTACATGCTTACCCAAAATAAACTCAGCCCATAAATTTTCTTAGAAAACATAAGGGCACCTTCTTGTTATTGCAGGGAGGTTTATCAAATACCATATACCACCTATCCATCCAATTTTGACTAATCTGGGGATGGATGCTCTAGTCAATGGAGATGCATTTCTTGGTCACTAGTAGTTCTTGTCCATTTCTAGGATCCCCAAAAATACTCAATATGTTTTATTTTGAAATGCCCAAGTCTTTGACTTGGTTTCTATCTAAACTAGTGCTATAGTACTCATACATTATTTCCCTATAATCAGAAACAAAAGTCATTTTCCCTTGGGCACTTGCAATGGACTTTACAATGATGTCCAAAGAAGTGGCCAATGAGACTTGCTAGGCTCTCTAGTGTCCCTTAATTATTCTTCAAGGGTTTTTACTATAACCAACCCCTCATCAATTTGAGTGTTTACATTGGGTGGTTGTGGTGGGTTGGGATTTTAATCTCCTTTGTTTTCTTCTAAGCGGTTTACATTGTGTCTAGGTTCCATTTTATTATATAGGCTGCAATTTAATAAGTTATGGCATGCAAATTAGGTTGGTTTTTTAATTAAAATAGAAAATTACAAATTTCTTTAATTTAGATACTTGGGAACAAAAGACCAAATTGGAAATGACTAAATTGGGAGAAAAATAAGAGAAATAAAAAATATGCTCACCTTGTTGTTCCTCTTTAGCTCCTCTCTATTTGCTCAATGAGGGTAAAAATGTCAACGCTATTTGAAAAAATGAGCACAAATCGCGCTCGTTACCCTTTAAAAATTGTTTAGCAAACGAGCCCGTGTGTGTTCCTACTACTAAACCTACGTGGCAAGCTGAGTGGAGGTTCAGGCACTTCCAAACCTACAGGGTTAGGAATGCATGCGAGAACGCACACACATTCATGGGTGTGCGTTCCTGTTGACCCCTTGCCACTTTTTCGTCCACCAACTTTGTGCACCCACCCATTTATAAATATTAGTGACCCTTTTAATCTTGGAGATTTACTAAGTGTATCATATTTATGGTCATTACAACTTACTTTGACATGAATCAACCTATCTTTATGTTCGATTAATTTTTCCAACCTCTTTGCTTCTATGATGTAAGTTGTTTTAATTTGTGATTTATTTTTTAATTCTTCTTTTACCTAGGGTATCCTTATCTTGTAGTTCTTTTATAGCAAAAAATAGCTTATTCATTTCTTGTTTGATGGATTTGATATCTAATTTATTTTCCAAACTAATTCGGGTCAAGTTGTTAGTTAGTTTTTCTTCTAGTTCTTTAATCCTATCTCTCATTTTGAGATTTGCTTAAACCTCTCCTTCTTGAGTTGACTATTTTTTTTTCCATTTCTTGTCTTCTAGCCTCCATTTTCTACAAATGAGTCTCTAACCCT
This sequence comes from Picea engelmannii, assembly GCA_009831015.1. Taxonomy (NCBI): domain Eukaryota; kingdom Viridiplantae; phylum Streptophyta; class Pinopsida; order Pinales; family Pinaceae; genus Picea; species Picea engelmannii. The sequence continues at coordinate 5,897 of ML812289.1, forward strand.
ATCAATGTAGTGTGAGAATATTGTCTTCTAACAATCTAAATTTATTATCAAGCATTGTCTCTAACTTTGTTTGGAGTTCATATTCTCTCTCTATTCTCATTTTCTCTAATAATTCTATATATTCATAAAAACTCTTTAGGATGACTTTTCTAAACTTCCCCTTAACATATTAAGGTTTTGGAATATGGTGAAATTCTCGTATTGAAAATAAATAAGAGAAGGCACTTACAAACATGATAAGCAAGTTATCATCAAAATATCACCATAGGTATAATCTTCTATTCAAATTTACTTTCATTTATATTTGTATTACTGACTAGTTCAAGAATCTAAAGCGTTCCTTCAGGTTACTAGTTTTTTTATTATATATGTATATATATAAAGAGAGTTTGGTGTAACTTTATATGGTGGATATGCTTAAAAATTATTCACGCTTTATTTATTTGCTTTATTTATTTCTGGGATGGAATTCTGGACGGTTATGTGTGCCAACATTTTATTGTATTACGACGTTAAGTTAGTTTGTCAAGTTGTGTTGAACCTAAATCGTTCAGGCCTATTCTATAGTTTTCAGTAATACGTAATAAAACATATCAGTGGAAGCCTCATCTTTGCAAACTTTCCTCTGAAAATGATTTAGTTTTGGTGATATAATTTTCAGGTTGTGGAGCTTCCTGCTATAAGCAACTATATTTTTCCTTGCAGAGGGATGAACATGAAATATAATCTTATGAAATTGTTACTTAGATAAGGTGAACCGTTTTGTGTTGATAACAGCGCTGCCTCTGCTTTTAATTTGTAGTGGAAGATCTAATTGTATTTGTCTATTTGGAGTAGGGACTAGTAACTTTGCTGCAATTTCTAACACTGCTTTTAATTTGTAGAAGAAGATCTAATTGCATTTGTCTATTTGGAGTATGGCATTATGAAGACTAATAGCTTTGCTGCAATTTCTAACAGTCATGGTTCACTTCAATTGTTACAATGTGAAAGACAAAACTCATTTTAAAATTATAATTAAAGAATTATTATCAGGCTTTTCTTGTACTTACTTATAGGAGTTTTTATTTTGTAATTTTAAACAAGTGTTATATCTGAAGCGATGTTGGAAAAGTCTATTAACGATTTTCAGAATTCAGAATATTATGATAAACAAATGGATCTTCAGCATAAAAAATGGCCTATTTTCGAGTATATAAGAATCTAGGACAAATCATATCCCAACTAGCTTGTTCCGCTCTCCTTTCTCTATTGGAGAAGAGCTAGGCACGCCCCAGTTTCGACTTGTATGAAAAGTAGTCTTTCCAGCACAACAAGACCAACCTTAGTAAATCATTCTCTGGAAAAGCTCCCTCTTAGTAAACCATTCGCTGGAAAAGCTCGGTGGAATTTAAACCATCTTAAGTTTTTTATGTTTTCCACAAAACTCAAAATAGGAGTTTATCCCAAATTTTAAAAAATAGAATGATAGACTTGGAAAAATTATGGAGATGATTCTTCATTATATTCATAATGAAGGAAAATGCATAAACATAATGGAAATAATTGAAGTAATCAGGAAAATCATGATGAACAAAGATAAATAGAATATTGGCAGAAAATGCATACTCTATAATCATTAATGCGCAAATAATGTACATAGAGGTACATATATAATACAAAAAGACCATAACTGTCATGTAACTGTATAACAGTTAGGTAAACCAACGAACTATGATTAAAGTTTTTAACATCTCCCCTTAATCATAAGTTCGTTCTTGCCTGAAAAACTACCACTACTTGACAACTAGTAATGTGTCAAGAAAATATTCAGAGGACTTAAGATTCTCTCTGAACTCTGAAAAAATAGCAAAAGTTGATGTCTTCTACAAAATTGGTGGTTTAAGGGTGACCACAAACTCATGTGGTGGTTTCGGGATGACCACAAACCAATCTGGTGGTTTCAGGATGACCACAAACCGAATGCCTAGCAGAAGATAATGTCTTCTACTAAATGGCATGGTTTTAAGTTGAACATGAATTAACAAGAGCTCAAGGCTCAAAAATATGAAAATGTAACAAGTAGAACTTCATGTCTTCTACTTAATTGGTGGTTTTAAGCTGACCACAAACTATGAAGAGCTCAAGGATAAAAAAAACTATGAATGGTTTTAGGATTACCACAAACCATATCAACAACAATATGTTTAGGAACAAGATTGCATACTAGGAACTAGGTTGCAACAGGCTCTAAATCAAACTTGGAACATGACTGAAAACTTTAGATTTCCTCTTGTTAAGGACAAGTGGTTCAAATTCCCTTGACCATCATTCACAAGTATGTCCAAAAAGAGATCCAACACCTATATAAGCTATTGGAACAATGTGTACGCTTTCACAATGTATTCAATGATCTTCACAATGCATTCAATGATCAAATGATAGATCGAAAGACTAATCTATCATCTGATCATTATCAACTTCATTGACTTCACTGATTTGATCATTATCAACTTCATTGGCTTCATTGATTTTGTTGTAAGCAGACTGCATGCTTGTTTCTTATTTGATCATCTGCTCACATACTTTGGTCCCTCAATCTGAGATTACTATATCATTTTTTCCCCCCTTAATCGAATATTCAATGTCTCTGATACACCATCAAGCTACACAGTGGTTCATGCCACAGATTGACACAACATCCTCTCTATGGACAAGAGGAATACAACTTCTTCACTCAACAGGACTTACTAAATATATGGGGAATACAATAGCCTATGGAAAGACTTACAACTTGGACCAAAAACTCAGGGGTCTCAGGGGTGTCGAGTACAACTGATCATGCACCCAATTACAATCATATTCTAAACAGACACACAATCATATTCTGAACAGAGACAAATCCAGAATGCAAGATAGAGACAAGTCCTGAATGAACTGCAAATCGAAGGTACACTGAAACTTGAAGTCTGACATTTCTCACTAATTTCCCCCTGTCAACTAAAAAGTGAGAAGTCTAGAAAATGAGATATAACCCCTTTGAAAGTGGAAAAGGGAAATCAAACCGTCTTTCGACGGAGTCTGAAGACGCGATCTTCAACTTAGAAAACTACATCAATTGGGCCCCGGTCATAACCTATATCATCCAATCCAAAAAAACATTAATGTCTGTCAATTGTAGAAATATCTCCAATCAAGTACGGTTGTACGTGTGTATAAATTCATCGATAAGAATGCTCCAATAAATTGGCTTCCAAACTCCAACGCCAATTCCCTAACCATTCAAAATGAATATGTTTATGCTTGTTCTTCTCACACCTTACTGAGAGGTGATTTGTCTTCCCACAAAATCTGCATGGGTGAAGATCAAAACAGTTTGACTTATCATGGCCAAACCGATGACAATGTTTGAACTATATGGGTTCTTTATCTGACTGATTGTCATGATCATATAAATATGGAATATATGTAGCCACATCATCATCAACAATATCCTATACATGTTCCTTACCAATATCCTCAAACTCTGTCTTTTTATCATCATTAAAAAAACCTCCACTCACAAAGTCAACAGGTTTGCAATAATTAGGAATATGAAAAAGGTTGTCAACATCCTTTTCATATCCTAGTCCATATCGATTTTGTTTAAAGCGTAATTCTTCCCATGGTCGAACAATTCTAATTTCTTTGTCACATTTATCCGCAACTTTTTCTAACATAGGGACTTCATCCAACTCATCTTCATGTTTATGATTGTCATCACTAGTCAACTGAGTGTCTTCATTATTTTTATCCTTGATGTCATTTTATTTGTTGAAATCACATTGTTGGTGTCGAAGGAGATTTAACTCATCAGATAACATTTTTTTTTGAAGTTTGAACATATCAACTTTATTGTGCGTTACTTGTAAACAAGTAATCAATGTATTGAGAGTGCACATGCTTATTGCAATTGTAGATTCCGTAGTTGAGTTAATTAATGTGTGCAATATTGTAAATATTTCTTCAATTCTTTCCATTATGCAGAATATGGAAGAGAGATGTTTGTATGTTGATTCCACACAATTCAATTATGTATCCTATTGTGCATGCCAAAGTTGTAGCCAAATTGAATTGTTCGTCAATTATTAGATTGTTTGTATATTTGTAGTCTTCTTTGCATGAGTGGTTGTTGCATGAATGCCAAAAAACTACAGGATAACCAATGAATTAGATGCACACAAATATCCTAAGACCCCCTTATTCAATTTCGGGTGGGTCAAGGACGCAAAGACAAATATGCAATTTTATTATGTAGGATGATCCCCTATAACTCCTTTTACAAACCTTAAAAAACCCTTATAACACCTTTACATGTTCAAGGAAAAATAAAAACCCTTATAACTCGAATTACAATCTATGGAGAAAACTCCTCCATACAAAACCTTATAAATCCTTAAATACACATCAAAGTCTTCCTTTAAGTTCTATTGCAAAAAGAATGCAAGGGTTGTCATGGAATTATGAACAAACACTAGTCCAAAAATCAAGAGTTGAATTATTCTTTAAAATTGTCGATGATGTGTATGTAAATCTCTGAAATCTGTAGACATTGGCTTGATCTCAAGTTACACAAGCTCCATTTGAGAATTTCCATGGTGTTTCCATTCATTGTTGAATAAAATCGCTTCACTTCATGGTGTGTTGATATGGAAACAATCAAATATCAACTCACTCTTTCCCTTTTCACAATGGCAATTGCTCACCATCAATTACAAATCACTTGTTGCAAACTTAATCCATTTAACATGCACAAATTGTTTAAATGGATGATCAACTTAGTTTTAACACCAAACCCTTGAGCATTGTAAATCCAAGCCGATACAATCAAAGTATTAACCCTAAAGACTATAGGGTCAGCTTTTAAAGACTTTACAAATATCTTTCAAAAATAATTCTAAAAATCCAAATATAATTCATTTTGTAAAGATAAATATTTTTGTTTGGAGTTATAAAAGTGTTTTCTTTTTCTAATAGAGTCTTACACAGTAAATATACAAGGTGTGAAGCAATGGTTTTGTACAATGACATTTCTTCTTATGGAATCCTTTGGACAGACAACCCGAGGGTTATTGCTAGACGAGGATTTGATGTGGGTGTTTTTGAAATAGATCTAGAGGTTCTTGAATAGATTCTTGTCAAAGGTTCCCAGATCCACGTCTGATTTTTTCAAATAGCAAATGCCACGAAAGGAACTCGTATCCACACAACATGGCCAACATGAATTTCTACCATAAATCAAACCAAACTCGACCAAAACACTATATTGTCTCCAATAGTCCAATTTAGATTTTTAGACATCTTGATAGACAAAAATATTGTTGACATAAAGGTATTTCAGACAACACGGAAATGTATTTTACCTTTTTTTTATTTTCCCGGTGAGACTGGGCTATGATTTGATGTCTTTTATATATCTTCAAGGTATCTCCTTAAGGAATATTTAACCTGTATATTTTGCTCCAGTATTCTCTGAACAATATGCACAATTACAACATCAATGGGTTGCACCAGGGAATAGACACATACTTCATTATTCTAACCAGAAGTAGTCACAAAAGGAGGCGCTTGCCAATCATTTTGATTCCAATGGTAAAATCTCTTTGTTAGTAGTGGTGAATTTATGAAAACATAATTTGCAGGGATGGTATCCATGTGCTCCGGCATCCACCAATTAAACCTCTTTCGCTCCTTCATTGTACACTCTCATTGTACTTCAACTCCATGGAAAAAATACCATGGATCTCAAGATTATCAAGCCCTTGAGACAAAAGGTGCTCAAGTATCAAACATTGCTCTGATAAACTATCAGGCCCATAAGATCATCTTCATGCTCTGATACCATTGTTAGATTCATAATGAAGAAAAATCCAGAAACATAATGGAAATAACTGAAGCAATCATGAAACCATGATGAACAGAGATAAATAGAATATTGGCATAAAAGGCATACTCTATAATCATTAATGAGCAAATAATCATGTACATAGACGTACATATATAATACAAAAATACCATAATTGTCATGTAACTATATAACAGTTAGGTAAACCAACGAACTATGATTAGATTTTTTAACAATTCGAGTTTGAATCTGTTGTGTAACATTCGTGAGAAAACTCACCCATGTTCCCTTTGTCTTTGCACAGTGTGCACTCTGGCATCTTTGTTTTTCCTTCATGGTCTCCTACTCAAATATCCTATCTTTTACTTGGATTAAATGAAACTAAATCGCAGTGATTGTATCTTGTGATCACACACTACCTTGATCTTCCAAGAGAGAATTCATTTTTGGTGGTTCAAACCTTTACATCTCTACACCAATGGTAGTGGTCTGGATCTGTCAAAACTCATCATGATTGTGTTCTGGAATGTCAAAAATGCATCATGATTGAAGTGAAAGACTTTCCTTCTCTTACGAGAAGAATAAATTGTTTTTGTTTAATAAGAGAATCTAATTGTATCATCTCTTTACTCCATAGAAAATGTTCTTATAGCAAAGAAGTGAAATGTTGTATTATATACGTTGGGATTGACAAATTTCAGAGAGAAAAAGAGAAAGGAAGAATAGAAACAATGAACAGAGATGGAATGTAAAATAAACACACCACGGGGTTTCAGTACCAGTCTAGCTATTAAATAGGTTACAAAGATATAATGAGGATCCAAACGGATCTACCAAACACTGCAGTAAACCTTAACTGAACTCAATGACTCAATGTAGTCTAACTAGAGTTGACTAGGTGAGTTGGCAAACATCTTGATAGCTGGAGATTACATTTAACACTCCCACTTAATCTCAATTGTTACATTCATTGGCATTTACAATGCTCAAATGGTTTTGGATGACCACAAACCTCACACACAAATGGTTTTTGCTTGGGTTGTCTTCGCTATGAGCTTCATCCCCGAGTCATCTTCTTCTTCCTCTTGTACCTGCAACAAATTGATCATTGATGTCCATATAAAAAATAATCCATCTACCGAGATACATGGGTGCCATCCGTTCTACTCACTAGTTATGTAGGAATAAATTCACCTACATGGTTCATCAATATACAAAACTCTCTTAATCATACATTGGTCCTTCACTCTGAGAATAATATCTCACATTTCCCCTCTTAATCGAAGATTTGACTTCTTCGACTCTCCATCAAGCTTATATCACAACTTGATGCTCCATCCACTCTTTGCAAAAGAGGAATTCATGCTACACGATTACTAATCTATGTAGGCCAAACTCAACAAGGCTTACTAAACATTTGGGGAATACAGATTCCCTATGGCAAGGCTTACATCTTTGGACACCTCTGGGATGTCGGGTACAATCGATCATGCACCCCTCATGTACAACAAGCATTCTATATGCTCTACTAAATGCTCAACAAGCCCACTACATTTTTCCAATATATCATTATCACCCATGTGATCAATTCTACGAAATGATGATTTTTTCCGATAACATTTTCCCGAAAATCCGGTGAGAAATTGTTGGGTTCGTAGATTTAAATGATTATTTATGTATAATCCAAGTGCCCTAGGGGATTTTCAGCACGTTGAATCTATTTTTGCATTCAAAAATGGATTTTCAACAACAAAAAATAGTGATTCATGTAAATTTATATCGCCGGATTCTGACGAAAAAAACCATTTCATAGAATAGCTAGCCAACGCCATTTACAATGTCATAGGCTAGACATTCTACGAAATGATGATTTTTTCCGGGAACATTTGCCCGAAAATCCGGTGAGAAATTGTTGGGTTCGTAGATTTAAGTGATTATTTCTATATAATCCAAGTGCCCCATGGGTTTTTCAGCATGTTGAATCTATTTATGCATTCAAAAATGGATTTTAAACAACAAAGAATAGTGATTCATGTAAATTTATATCGCCGAATTCCGACGAAAAAAACCATTTCCTAGAATATCTAGCCAACGCCATTTACATTGCCTTTGTTCGGTTCGTAGATTTAAGTGATTATTTATGTATAATCCAAGTGCCCCAGAGGTTTTTCAGCATGCTGAATCTAATTTTTCATTCAAAAATGGATTTTCAACAACAAAAAATAGTGATTCATGTAAATTTATATCGCCAGATTCCGACGAAAAAAAACATTTCATAGAATAGCTAGTCAACGCCATTTACAATGTCGTAGGCTAGACGTTCTACAAAATGATGATTTTTTCCGAAAACATTTCCTGAAAATCCGGTGAGATATTGTTGGGTTCTTAGATTTAAGTGATTATTTATGTATAATCCAAGTGCCCTAGGGTTTTTTCAACATGCTTAATCTATTTTTACATTCAAAAATGGATTTTAAACAACAAAAAATAGTGATTCATGTAAATTTATATCATCGGCTTCCAACATAAAAAAACCATTTTATAAAATAGCTAGCCAACGCCACAATGGGTGGACCTCTTTAACTCCACTCCAAAATTTATCACGTATCAAACATGTTCTTCACACTTGCGCGCCACCATGGGAACCAGAAACTGGAACTACAACCTCTGCGCAGAAACTTTCTTTACATAGTCTGGAACCACAATGGGGGTCCGATCTTTTGACAAAATGGAGGGGGCTGCAATGAACAAAACAATGAAACGTGTATATTTTCTTCACACTCTTGCTGGGGGTGTTGGAATTTTCAAAATAAATTAGGAGAGGGGGGTCGCTATGCAATGAAGCATCAAAACATGTCCTCTCTTAAAATATACCAAAATTCATTTACACTGTAAGCACACTTAAGAGTAAATTCTCAAGATTTTATCTTACTGGGCTCTCCCGTGAGGAAGTCACACCCATACAACCTACTATGATACCATGGAAAATTTCAAAGATAAAGAGGAATAGAAACAATGAAAACTAATGGACTAAATTCCCTATATTACTGGGCTTTCCCATGAAGGAGTCACACCCAGACAACCTACTCTGATACCATGACAAAGTTCAAAAAGAAAGGCGGAATAGAAACAATGAACAGAAATGGAATGCAGAACACACCACGAGATTTCAGTACCCGTCTAGCTATTAAATAGATTACAAATATACAATGAGGATCCACAGGGATCTACCAAACACTACAGTAAACCATAACAAAACTCAGTGACTCATTGTAGTCTAACTGGAGTTGACTAGGTGAGCTGGCAAACAACTTGATAGCTGGAGATTACATTTAATAGGGATGATTCTTTTATTGTCGATCTAGAAATTTTTATCAAAGGTGTTACAATGAACTCTTCGTTCAAATATTTACTTTGTTTCACTAGCATTATAGTCTTTGTATGGTTGTTATGTTAATCCATTTTGCAATGAATATACTCCTTTCTAAAGAAGGATGTTGAAACCTTTATCATCAACGCATTGGATAACAATAGAGCTACAAGTCCTCGAATGTCATACTTCATGCTAACAACTATTCTATTAATGAGCTAATGAGCTTGTAGTTGTGTGGGTGAAGAAGATTGTGAAGACTTTGGGGAAGCTCTATACAGTTGAAGAAGAGTTTCTCTAAAGAAATTAAAAAATTAGGTTATGATATAAAAAAAAAATCCTCTTAGCAAATTACAAATTAAAACGTTGTATGCATATATTTATTCATGATACTATGTTGTTTAATTAATATAGCAATAGAGGTATTACAGTGTTTTAACAATGACAATAAATCAAGAAATCCATGATCACATACGCATTTAGACACAAAAACTTATCCTAGAGGAACATGCCTTGGGAAAAGTCTAACTCAAAATGGCTTTCTTAGTTCTTAATAGGGTGAAATTTACAAATTACAAAGCTATTGACTAGAGCTTCTAGTCCCATGTTATAACTTCAAATACTACAATATGGATCTCTATTATTGTACTTCAATTGATTTATTGAACAATCTTTTATTGGTTTTGGTCACCTCAAATTTCTTCGTGGTAGAGAAAAAAAAAATTGTGCTAACACACGAAGCTCGCATCATAAATTAATAGTTTAGGGTTAATTTATTGAGAAATTCTTTAGTAAAGTATAAAGCCTAATGTTCAAAAAGACATAGATACGTATGTAAGGAACTCACCCCAAATTTGTTGTTATAGGTTTTAAAGATACTTGGGTTGAAGATAATGATTGTAACTCATCTCCATGTATGATAAGTGTCTCAGAGAATCCTACACCACCATGTATGATGCATGTCTTTGAAAATCCTACACCTTCAAAGTCAAATTTCTTACAAAAGAATATTAGTACCTAATCTCATATGTGTGTATGTCACTGCTTGTGTATGTGTACATACATATTGTGAAAGATATATCAATTATGATAATTTTTAGTAGAAATATCTAATTGTTATTAGGGTGGTTGTACCTCTCTTGAGGTTGTAGGGTTGAATCATCCAAGGTATAAGTGGACCTAAACTAATGAATAAACAATTATTGGAATAAAGAATAATAAATAAGTGTATAATAATTATAATTAAAGGGGGTCATAATAAATAATTATTATGGGCATATCAGTCATTAAAAGTTTAGGGTAAAATAAGTAATTGTATTCAATGGAGAAACCTTAAATATATGATAAATAATAAAATAACCAACCCTAAATATTGGGGTTCTTTACAATAACCAACCCTAGGGATTGGGGTTCTTTACCAGAAGGACTCTATATAAATAGGGAAAGGAATGAGGAAAAGATCATCTCTCCTCGGTTAGTCTGTAAAGAGTTAGTCTGTAAAGAGAATAAGGCATAAAAGTGTCGGCGGCTCATAGGATTTTCTAAGGGTAAAGGTAGTGTTACATTTCTAAGGCCACTTACACATATGTTGGTTCTTGATGACAGGTATGACAATTACCCTTGTAAATTACTCTAATTTTGTTAAAGTTTTCCATTAATTTTATACTAGTGTCTAATTTTTATATTTATTTATTAGATAGACATTATACATGGTATGTTTAAAAATAAATAAATAAAAAGATATATAAACATAAAGAAATTCAAGCTAAGCTTCCTATAGCAACAACAAAATTATAGATCTAAACTAAGTGGAAATAAATAAATAAAAATATATATAAACATAAAGAAATTCAAGCTGAGCTTCCTATAGCAACAACAAAATTATAGATCTAAATTGATTGGAAGGTGAGAAATTTAATCTTGAATGAATAATGGAATGATTGGAAGGTGAGAAATTTAATCTTGAATGAATAATGGAAAGGAGAAGAACAATATACCATGGATCTCATCAAAATCGATCTATCATATATCATAGCAATCTATGCATAGATCTGGTTTAGATATATATCAATATATTCCCTAAGTAGCTTATGGAAAGGAGAAGAACAATATACCATGGATCTCATCAAAATCGATCTATCAGATATCATAGCAATCTATGCATAGATCTGGTTTAGATATAGATCAATATATTCCCCAAGTAGCTTCTATTGTACATCAAATGAATGCCCAATATTTTTGCATTATGCGTTGTTCAAAAGTTACATATAACTACATTTTCAAAATATCTTATTATTATTTGTTTCTTTATTGATTTTAAAGTAAAAATCTGCTCACTGTACGTTTTGGATTACACATATCCACATTATTCACACATAGATCTATGTTATTTTCTTACTGATTTTTTTATTTTCACAATAGATTTTCAACCTTTGAAGGTGTAAAAAAAATAAAAAATCAACAAGGAGATGTTCATATATGTTTGTTGAAGAATCTGAAGTCTCAGACCTGATCCTGTTAGGGAGAACCCCTTGGGCTGACAAGAATTAGCCCGACAGTGAGAAGGAGTGTGAACAAGGTGACAACACTCACCTTGTGATGTTATTTGGACAATTTAGGTAGCCATATTTCTAAAGGTTTGTCTGGAGATTAATAGGACTGTTACATAAACTCTCATAGGCTAACTGTCTTTAGACTGACTCTTTGTTCATTTAGATTTCCTAATGTAATTCATAATAACACCTTCAAATTTATAGCACTCAGTGGGTTACTAGGGTTTGTATTAGATTTGATATTAACATCAATTGATGTGTATGATTTGAATCAGGAAGTTAGATATGTATGATCGAACCATGCTTTCTTGACGCAATAAGCGTTGATGGTTTGAAAATTTAGGAAGCTAGATATCCATGAACGATGGACGTTTTATGTTTTAGTTTGAATTCGTGGCAAACGGATCGAGAGAAGGGATTACTCAGGTTTAACACAACGTAATGAATTACAATTGGTTGCATAATAATATATACCATTAACGCCAATTCAATCAGCCACGTAAATTATTTTATCTTAAAATCATGTTGGATTTGGAAACATCCTTCGCCAATCCTGTGCCAATTTTCAGCAGAAATTTCTGAGAATTCTCAAAGATTGTGTCTGATTGCCTGAACTGCCTCAATTATCTCTCCTTTTTGCACTTTGTTTGTCTTAATACACAGATCATGACTATGGTGTAGATCTATATTATCTATACTACTGAAGTATGCTACAGGTTTTTCAAGCTCAAGCAGAGGCAACCATTCATGAAACAGAGCATGCACATACAAAATAACTATAGATTTGTTCAGCTCTTCTCCACATTCACATAAAACTAAAAATACAAAACACATACTAACAGATAGTTCTCTAGAACACTCTATGCTTCACCTACCTATTAAATGCAAGCTTACCTATCGTGCATTTAAGATGCCTATCCTCTATCACATTTGGTCAAACAAGTACTGGAGGAATTACTCCATTTAACACTCCCCCTTAATTTTGACCATTACAAAAATCAACACAAACTATGCCCAAGTGTTGTTTCTGAAATTCAAAATTATTTCTTCCCAATGGCTTAGTGAAGATATCTGTTAATTTTTATTTCGAACCACAAAATTGTAGCATAATGCTACCATCATTAATAAGCTCGTGGATGAAATGAGAGCGAGTGTCTATGTGTTTACTCTTGTTGTGAAACACATGATTCTTAGATAATGCAATTGTTGAACTGTTGTCACAAAATATAGGATTTGGCTTGCATTTGTTCGTTTTGAACCTTTTTAAAATATCTATGGCATATTTTTGCTGACAGATAGAAATTCATTTTTCATATTTATCAACTTTAATTCAAATAAAATATTTCATGAGACCCAGATTAGCCATTTCAAATTCGCTTTGCATGGTTGCCTTGAATTTATTCAACAACAAATTTCATGTATAAGTCATGTCATCAACATAGAGACAAACTAACAAAATATTACCTCTCTGGTCTCTTTTGGTGTAAAGTGTGGGCTCATTGTTTCTCATGTTGAACCCATTTAACTCCAATGTTAATTTTACCTATGGGGATATCCACAAGATCCCATGTGTTGTTCCCTTCAATTGCTTCAATTTCTTCATTCATTGGATCAACCCATTTTCTTCCTTTATCGTGTCTTCAAAGTATATTTGTTGATAAGATATCAAGGAAAAGTGTGTTGTTGATCCATGTCATCATTATGCTCATAAATGTCTCTCCAGCTTCGTGTTCTTTGGTTCCTTAGATTTTATATAGTGGGATCTGAATCATTACTAGATGAAGAAGAAGAATTGTGCGATGTTTATTCTCCTTGGAATTGTACTTGCAATCTTGGAAGTATTGGTGGAGAAGCTTGATGTCATGTAGCTTCCACCTGCTTATCTTCATGTATAGAAGGAATTTGTTCTACAAGTATTTCACTTTTTTGGTTATCCAAAGATTTATCTTCTTGGAATTCCACATCTCTTCTTACTATCAACTTCTTGGTAATAGGATTATACAGTCTATATGCTTTATATTTTTCATTGTATCCCACAAATATACATTTTTTACTTCTATCATCAAGCTTTCTCTTCAGCTCTTCAGGAACATGTGCATAATCTACACAACCAAAAAATTTAAAATGAGAAATGTTAGATTTCATACCACTCCAGGCTTCTTGAGGAACTTGATCTTTCAAACTGTTGGTTGGTGACAAATTTAAAATATAAATTGAGCATGACATTATTTCACCCCAGTATTCATTTGACAAATTCTTAGCCTTTAGCATACTTCTGGCCATATTCATTATTGTATGATTATTCCTTTCAGCTACTCCATTATGTTGTGGAGTGTATCTTGTGGTAAATTGTCTATTGATTCCATGTTGCGTGCAATATGTTGCAATTTCCTTGGAGTCATACTCACCTCCTTGATTTGATCTGAGTACTTTGATGTACTTCCCACTCTGTTTCTTGTCAAGGATTTAAAGTCTCTGAATTTTTCAAATGTTTATGATTTGTGCTTGAGAAAGTACACCCATGATTTCCTATTAAAATCATCAATGAATGTTAGAAAATAAAAGTTGCCTCCTATTAGCTGAGTTTGCATTGGACCACAAAGGTTTGTATGCACCAGTTCAAGGTGTTCTTTTTCTTTGTAGGAAGCATTGGGAAAACTATCCCTTTGGTGTTTGACCAAAACACAACTCTCACAAGAGTTTTTCTATTCATTTATAATGGGAAAACCTTTGACCATGGACTTCTTTTGTAAAGACTAAGACTGCCAAATGGTAAGTGGCCGTATCTAAGATGCCACAACCAAGTCTCATATGAGCTTGATACATTTTGGGAATATGACTGTGGCAAACTTACATTTCTCAATATCAAAGGGAACATTCTATTTTTGGTCATTTGTATTGTGGATATAATTTTCTTACTGGGTGGTTTGTCCAAGATTGCACACTTGGAACCTTCAAAAATGACCTTATAACCATGTTCATGCATCTTGCCTACACTCGTTAAATTGTGTCTAAGACCAGGTACATAATAAACATCATGAATATCTTTATTTTCATCTTGTTTGGTTAATACATAAATTATACCCTTTCTTGCAACTTTCTTTTGATAATCATCTCCCAATTTAATTTGAGATGTGACACAGCTATCTAAACTAGAAAACAAATCTTTGTTACATGTCATATCATAGTTTCATCCACTGCCCAGCAACCAAAGATCATGAATGATGCTTGCTTGTTTTGTAACTTGACATGAAAAGAACATTGATTTAGATGTTCATTCTTCAGTGTTGGTAACATTTGATCTCATCCTATTCATATTTTCTTGCTTCTTTTTGCATTCACTTTCATAGTGACCAAACTTCTTTCAATAATAGCATTGGATCTTTGATTTGTTAGTCCATATTGGCTGATTAAAATTTGTGCATCTCCCCCTTTGGTTATGAGAGTGTCTTTTTGGCTATTCCAGTTGTTCACTTTGTTCTGAACATTTTGAAGTTGATCTCTCTCTTTCTTGAGAGCGAACTCTGCCTCATCTTCCTTTGTTGCTATTCCCTCAACCTCTACCTCTGCTTATGGAGGCCTAAGACTGAAATGCAATCTCTAAAGATTCATCATTTCGACTGAACCTACTTTCATGGGTTAACAAAGATCCCATGAGTTCTTCAACTATCAATTGTGACACATATTTTGAATATTCTATGGAGATGATGACCATATTAAACTTATCAGGAAGGATTCAATGTACCTTCTCAATGACCTTTTTCTCTTGAATGTCTTCTCCATGGGTTTCATGATGCTCATAAAATGGGTCATAAAATGATCCATGGAATTTGAATCCTTCATTTGAAGAGTCTCAAAACTCTTCTTGAGTGTCTGTAACTTTGCATTTTTTACTTTCTCAATGCCCTCATAGGCTATTTCAAGAGTATCTCATGCATGTTTGGAAAGGAGAAGAACAATATACCATGGATCTCATCAAAATCGATCTATCAGATATCATAGCAATCTATGCATAGATCTGGTTTAGATATAGTTCAATATATTCCCTAATTAGCTTCTATTGTACATCAAATGAACGCCCAATATTTTTGCATTATGTGTTGTTCAAAAGTTACATATAACTACATTTTTAAAATATCTTATTATTATTATTTTCTTTATTGATTTTAAAGTAAAAATCTGCTCACTGTACGTTTTGGATTACACATATCCACATTATTCACACATAGATCTATGTTATTTTCTTACTGATTTTTTTATTTTCACAATAGATTTTCAACCCTTGAAGGTGTAAAAAAAATAAAAAATCAACAAGGAGATGTTCATATATGTTTGTTGAAGAATCTGAAGCCTCAGACCTGATCCTGTTAGGGAGACCACCTTGTGCTGACAAGAATCAGCCCGGGAGTGAGAAGGAGTGTGAACAAGGTGACAACACTCACCTTGTGATGTTATTTGGACAATTTGGGTAGCCATATTTCTAAAGGTTTGTCCAGGGATTAACAGGACCGTTACATAAACTCTCATAGGCTCACTGTCTTTAGACTGGCTCTTTGTTCATTTAGATTTCCTAATGTAATTCATAATAGCACCTTCAAATTTATAGCACTCAGTGGGTTACTCGGGTTTGTATTAGATTTGATATTAACATCAATTGATGTGTATGATTTGAATCAAGAAGTTAGATATGTATGATCGAACCATGCTTGCTTGAAACACTAAGCGCTGATGGTTTGAAAATTTAGGAAGTTAGATATGTATGAATGGAGGACGTTTTCTGTTTTAGTTTAAAGTCGTGGCGAACGGATCGAGAGAAGGGATTACTCAGGTTTTACACAACGTAATGAATTACAATTGGTTGCATAATAATATATACCATGAACGCCAATTCAATCATCCGCGTAAATTATTTGATCTTAAAATCATGTTGGATTTGGAAACATCCTTCGCCAATCTTGTGCCAATTTTCAGCAGAAATTTCTGAGAATTCTCGGAGATTGTGTCTGATTGCCTGAACTGCCTCAATTATCTCTCCTTTTCGCACTTTGTTTGGCTTAATACTCAGATCATGACTATGGTGTATATCTATATTATCTATACTACTGAAGTATGCTACAAGTTTTTCAAGCTCAAGCAGAGGCAACCATTCATGAAACAAAGCATGCACATACAAAATAACTATAGATTTGTTCAGCTCTTCTCCACATTCACATAAAACTAAAAATACAAAACACATACTAACAGATAGTTCTCTAGAACACTCTATGCTTCACCTACCTATTAAATGCAAGCTTACCTATCGTGCATTTAAGATGCCTATCCTCTATCACATTTGGTCAAACAAGTACTGGAGGAATTACTGCATTTAACACTCCCCCTTAATTTTGACCATTACAAAAATCAACACAAACTATGCCCAAGTGTTGTTTCTGAAATTCAAAATTATTTCTTCCCAATGGCTTGGTGAAGATATCTGTTAATTTTTATTTCGAACCACAAAATTGTAGCATAATGCTACCATCATTAATAAGCTCGTGGATGAAATGATAGCGAGTGTCTATGTGTTTACTCTTGCTGTGAAACACATGATTCTTAGATAATGCAATTGTTGAACTGTTGTCACAAAATATACGATTTGGCTCATTTTCTTCATGGACAAGATCACTAAGGATCCTTCTCAAACAAATTGCGTGACGTGTTGCTGAAGTTCTTGCCACATACTCATTTTTTGCTGAAGAAATTGTGATGATGGGTTGTTGTTTAGAAGCCCATGAAATCAAGCTTGTACCAAAGAAAAATGCATATCCAGAAGTATTTTTCCTATCATCAAAACTAAGTGCAAAATCACTATCTATATATCCAACAAGTGAATCATCTTCTGAAGTAGAATATCAAATTCCATAATCTGTTGTACCTACAATATACCTCAAAATTATTTTTCCAACTTTCCAATGAGAGATTTTGGGATTCTCCATAAATCTAGAAATTAAGCTTAACGCGTACATGTCGAGTAGTTGTAAGGTACATGAACCTTCCTAAAATCCTCTTATATAGAGTATAATCAATTTATGTCCCTTCATCTTGTTTGTTCAATTTTGTACCTATTGCAATTGATGTATATGTTCGCTTGCATTTGTTCGTTTTGAACCTTTTTAAAATATCTATGACATATTTTTGTTGACAGATAGAAATTCATTTTTCATATTTCTCAACTTTAATTCCCATAAAATATTTCATGAGACCCAGATTAGCCATTTCAAATTCGCTTTGCATGGTTGCTTTGAATTCATTCAACAACAAATTTCATGTATAAGTCATGTCATCAACATAGAGACAAACTAACAAAATATTACCTCTCTGGTCTCTTTTGGTGTAAAGTGTGGGCTCATTGTTGCTCATGTTGAACCCATGTAACTCCAATGTTAATTTTACCTATGGGGAGATCCACAAGATCCCATGTGTTGTTTCCTTCAATTGCTTCAATTTCTTCATTCATTGGATCAACCCATTTTCTTCCTTTATCACGTCTTCAAAGTATATTTGTTGATAAGATATCAAGGAAAAGTGTGTTGTTGATCCATGTCATCATTATGCTCATAAATGTCTCTCTAGCTTCGTGTTCTTTGGTTCCTTAGATTTTCTATAGTGGGATCTGAATCATTACTAGATGAAGAAGATGGATTGTGCCATGTTTGCTCTCATTGGACTTGTACTTGCAATCTTGGAAGTATTGGTGGTGAATCTTGATATCATGTACCTTCCACCTTCTTATCTTCATGTATAGAAGGAATTTGTTCTACAAGTATTTCACTTTTTTGGTTATCCAAAGATTTATCTTCTTGGAATTCCACATCTCTTCTTACTATCAAATTCTTGGTAATAGGATTATACAGTCTATATGCTTTATATTTTTCATTGTATCCCACAAATATACATTTTTTACTTCTATCATCAAGCTTTCTCTTTAGCTCTTCAGGAACATGTGCATAATCTACACAACCAAAAAATTTAAAATGAGAAATGCTAGATTTCATACCACTCCAGGCTTCTTGAGGAACTTGATCTTTCAAACTGTTGGTTGGTAACAAATTTAAAATATAAACTAAGCATGACATTATCTCACCCCAGTATTCATTCGACAAATTCTTAGCCTTTAGCTTACTTCTGGCCATATTCATTATTGTATGATTCTTCCTTTCAGCTACTCCATTATGTTGTGGAGTGTATCTTGTGGTAAATTGTCTATTGATTCCATGTTGCCTACAATATGTTGCAATTTCCTTGGAGTCATACTCACCTCCTCGATTTGATCTGAGTACTTTGATGTACTTCCCACTCTGTTTCTTGTCAAGGATTTAAAGTCTCTAAATTTTTCAAATGTTTATGATTTATGCTTGAGAAAGTACAACCATGATTTCCTACTAAAATCATCAATTAATGTTAGAAAATAAAAGACGTCTCCTATTAGCTGAGTTTGCATTGGACCACAAAGGTTTGTATGCACCAGTTCAAGGTGTTCTTTTTCTCTGTAGGAAGCATTGGGAAAACTATCCCTTTGGTGTTTGACCAAAACACAACTCTCACAAGAGTTTTTCTATTCATTTATAATGGGAAAACCTTTGACCATAGACTTCTTTTGTAAAGACTAAGACTGTCAAATGGTAAGTGACCATATGTAAGATGCCACAACCAAGTCTCATATGAGATTGATACATTTTGGGAATATGATTGTGACAAACTTACATTTCTCAATATCAAAGGGAACATTCTATTTTTGGTCATTTGTATAGTGGATATAATATTCTTACTCGGTGGTTTGTCCAAGATTGCACACTTGGAACCTTCAAAAATGACCTTATAACCATGTTCATGCATCTTGCCTACACTCATTAAATTGTGTCTAAGACCAGGTACATAATAGACATCATGAATATCTTTATTTTCATGTTGTTTGGTTAATACATAAATTATACCCTTTCCTGCAACTTTCTTTTGATAATCATCTCCCAATTTAATTTGAGATGTGGCACAACTATCTAAACTAGAAAACAAATCTTTGTTACATGTCATATCATTGTTGCATCCACTGTCCAGCAACCAAAGATCATGAATGATGCTTGCTTCTTTTGTAACTTTACATGAAATGAACATTGATTTAGATGTTCATTCTTCAGTGTTGGTAACATTTGTTGTCCCCCTATTCATATTTTATTGCTTCTTTTTGCATTCACTTTCATAGTGACCAAAATTCTTTCAATAATAGCATTGGATCTTTGATTTGTTAGTCCATATTGGCTGATTAAAATTTGTGCATCTCCCCCTTTGGTTATGAGAGTATCTTTTTGGCTATTCCAATTCTTCACTTTTTTCTGAACAATTTGAAGTTGATCTCTCTCTTTCTTGAGAGCGACCTCAGCCTCATCTTCCTTTATTGCTATTCCCTCAACCTCTGCCTCTACTTATGGAGGCCTAAGACTGAAATGCATTCTCTAAAGATTCATCATTTCGACCGAACCTACTTTCATGGGTTAACAAAGATCCCATGAGTTCTTCAACTATCAATTATGACACATATTTTGACTATTTTATGGAGATGATGACCATATTAAACTTATCAGGAAGGATTCAATGTACCTTATCAATGACCTTTTTCTCTTGAATGTCTTCTCCATGGGTTTCATGATGCTCATAAAATGATCCACGGAATCTGAATCCTTCATTTGAAGAGTCTCAAAACTCTTCTTGAGTGTCTGCAACTTTGCATTTTTGACTTTCTCAATGCCCTCATAGGATATTTCAAGAGTACCTCATGCATGTTTGGAAAGGAGAAGAACAATTTACCATGGATCTCATCAAAATTGATCTATCAGATATCATAGCAATCTATGCATAGATCCGGTTTAGATATAGATCAATATATTCCGTAAGTAGCTTCTATTGTACATCAAATGAACGCCCAATATTTTTGCATTATGTGTTGTTCAAAAGTTACATATAACTACATTTTCAAAATATCTTATTATTATTTCTTTCTTTATTGATTTTAAAGTAAAAAACTGCTCACTGTACGTTTTGGATTACACATATCCACATTATTCACACATAGATCTATGTTATTTTCTTACTGATTTTTTCATTTTCACAATAGATTTTCAACCCTTGAAGGTGTAAAAAAAATAAAAAATCAACAAGGAGATGTTCATATATGTTTGTTGAAGAATCTGAAGTCTCAAACCTGATCCTATCAGGGAGACCACCTTGGGCTGACAAGAATCAGCCCGGGAGTGAGAAGGAGTGTGAACAAGGTGACAACACTCACCTTGTGATGTTATTTGGACAATTTGGGTAGCCATATTTCTAAACGTTTGTCCGGGGATTAACAGGACTGTTACATAAACTCTCTTAGGCTCACTGTCTTTAGACTAACTCTTTCTTCATTTAGATTTCCTAATGTAATTCATAATAGCACCTTCAAATTTATAGCACTCAGTAGGTTACTAGGGTTTGTATTAGATTTGATATTAACATCAATTGATGTGTGTGATTTGAATCAAGAAGTTAGATATGTGTGATCGAACCATGCTTGCTTGACACACTGAGCACTGATGGTTTGAAAATTTAGGAAGTTAGATATGTATGAACGACAGATGTTTTCTATTTTAGTTTGAAGTCGTGGTGAACGGATCGAGAGAAGGGATTACTCAGGTCTTACACAACGTAATGAATTACAATTGGTTGCATAATAATATATACCATGAACGCCAATTCAATCATCCACGTAAATTATTTTATCTTAAAATCATGTTGGATTTGGAAACATCCTTCGCCAATCTTGTGCCAATTTTCAGCTGAAATTTCTGAGAACTCTCAGATATTGTGTCTGATTGCCTGAACTGCCTCAATTATCTCTCCTTTTCGCACTTTGTTTGTCTTAATACTCAGATCATGACTATGGTCTAGATCTATATTATCTATACTACTGAAGTATGCTACAGGTTTTTCAAGCTCAAGCAGAGGCAACCATTCATGAAACAGAGCATGCACATACAAAATAACTATAGATTTGTTCATCTCTTCTCCACATTCACATAAAACTAAAAATACAAAACACATACTAATAGATAGTTCTCTAGAACACTCTATGCTTCACCTACCTATTAAATGCAAGATTACCTATCGTGCATTTAAGATGCCTATCCTCTATCACATTTGGTCAAACAAGTACTGGCGGAATTACTCCATTTAACACTCCCCCTTAATTTTGACCATTACAAATATCAACACAAACTATGCCCAAGTGTTGTTTCTGAAATTCAAAATTATTTCTTCCCAATGGCTTGGTGAAGATATCTTTTAATTTTTTTTTCGAACCACAAAATTGTAGCATAATGCTACCATCATCAATAAGCTCGTGGATGAAATGATAGGGAGTGTCTATGTGTTTACTCTTGTTGTGAAACACATGATTCTTAGATAATGCAATTGTTGAACTGTTGTCACAAAATATAGGATTTGGCTCATTTTCTTCATGTACAAGATCACTAAGGATCCTTCTCAACCAAACTACGTGACGTGTTGTTGAAGTTCTTGCCACATACTCGTTTCTGTTGAAGAAATTGTGATGATGGGTTGTTGTTTAGAAGCCCATGAAATCAAGCTTGTACCAAAGAAAAATGCATATCCAGAAGTATTTTTCCTATCATCAAAACTAAGTGCAAAATCACTATCTATATATCCAACAAGTGAATCATCTTCTGAAGTAGAATATCAAATTCCATAATCTGTTGTACCTACAATATGCCTCAAAATTATTTTTCCAACTTTCCAATGAGAGATTTTGGGATTCTCCATAAATCTAGAAATTAAGCTTAATGCGTACATGTTGAGTAGTTGTAAGGTACATGAGCCTTCCTAAAAGCCTCTTATACAGAGTATAATCAATTTATGTCCCTCCATCCTATTTGTTCAATTTTGTACCTGTTTCAATTGATGTATATGTTGGCTTGCATTTGTTCGTTTTGAACCTTTTTAAAATATCTATGGCATATTTTTGCTGACAGATAGAAATTCATTTTTCATATTTCTCAACTTTAATTCCCATAAAATATTTCATGAGACCCAGATTAG
>ML812289.1:53972-91496 GCA_009831015.1 Picea engelmannii
AGTGCAAGAATGCATATTGCAAGAATCATACTTCTTAAAATCAAAGAAATAATTTGACTGAACATGACCCTTATACCTTCCAGGCTTATCCTTTTTGTAGATCT
The DNA here is from genome assembly GCA_009831015.1 of Picea engelmannii. NCBI lineage: Eukaryota > Viridiplantae > Streptophyta > Pinopsida > Pinales > Pinaceae > Picea > Picea engelmannii. The sequence goes on from ML812289.1 coordinate 54,077, forward strand.
AACGAGGACTATGACTAGATGTTTTGACTTCGCTCTTGGAATCCAATGATGTATAGATGGTTTTTGAAATGGCTCTTGCTTCAATGGACTTTGAGCACTCTCCAATCTCCTCTTGACCATATCCCAAACCTGCAAATCGTGGTCTTTGTACCACCTCTAATGGCCTGACTCCTTGTCCATGAATGCCAAGTCCACCTCCTTTGTATCCCATCTTCGTGAGGATCTTCATGCCCACGTTAGTTTCATACTGAGAAAACATTGAACATGAAGAAACATCATATACCTCGGTTTGAGTTTGTGCATCCATGGTAGAAGGCTCTTTGTCTTCCATTCATTCACCGTGTTGCAACTTAGACAAGAGATCATCCTTGGTTTGCAATTCGAGCTGCAATTCTTCCATAATTTTGTTCAGGAATTCTCCATAAAGTTGAGACCTCTCTTGAAGCTCCTGCTTCTCTTCTTTTGCAACCTGAAAAAGTCTCTTCAACTCTTTCAGCTTGAATGTTGTGATTTATCTCCTCTAATTCCTGAAGTCTTTATGCTCACTTTGCTCCTTTTCCCATCCTGCAAAGCAGTCAGCCTAGCTCTGATACCACTTGATCTAAAAGCGAGTGAGTACTTACTCTACACAAGTTTTCAATCGAGAATCGTTTCCTAATGAATTATTTGCATAAGGATTAAAGGGCATATGAGTCCATTATTAACCATTCTTTTAAACAATAATACATAACACACATGAACTCAAAATGGAATAATCATATGAAAAGACAAGAGAGAAAAAACCAATGTTGGTAACGGAGTTCACTCCTCGTGGGCTACGTCTCTGGACCCGCTTCAATTGGAATACGGATCGCTTTCATTCCTTATTCAAAATATGTTGGGACCTTCTTATAATTGATTACATAAGAGATTCCTTCTCCTTTAGTGAGGATTCAATAAGACTAATCACACTCATATCTCTCCATACATCAAGAAGGATAATTCATTACATGAATAAGTCTCTCAATGCTTAGGAGTAGTAGCACTATGGCTCTCTAACTCCACTCACTAATTCTCCATTACTCCCCCACTTTCAAATGGATCACATAAGGCATTATATATTTTTTCCTCACTCCCTCTTAAGAAAGAGCATTCATTCTTAGATCCACAATAATAGGATCTAATTACAAAAGAGGAAAAACAAGATCCATGAATGTAGGATCTCAAACTATCTTCAAGCACATAATGAGAAAAGTCTCAAAACCACCCAAAGACTCTTCATCCATGTCCTTGATTCTATCAAACTATAATTGAGAATAATGGCAAATTGGTGTGAGGTGGTTTCTCACATAAAAACCAATTTCCAAAATTATAATTTAATGATAAATACGTGAGTCTAATTTCCCTCACAAGTATTAATCATTTTACATCAATAATGTTTAATAATGTATGAGTTTTTCAAAAGCTCATAAAGCATAATTAAATGCATGAGCATCTCATAAAAGCATAAGAATGCATGAGACTCTTTTCTCACAAAGCATTAATAAAATGCATGAGAAAATAAAACTCAAAATATATAAGTTCACCCTTTCACCACTTTTTCACCAAATTCAACTTGACATGGCGAGAAAAGTAGAAGTCCTCATGTGTGGAGATCTGTCTAGATCACTTGGCATGATTCAGTGACTTTATGCATACAAACTAATTAAATACTCACGTGCTCAAAGAAATATGAAATGAATTAAACATAAAACTTGGCATCTAATAGGGTGATTATACTTACCCCCTGAATTGTCAGCCTTCTGGTTGAAAGAAGAGGAAATGAGTGTCGAAAAACAATTGGTATATTTATGAGAACCTATCACTCATGGTATTAATGATCCCCAAGATAACAAACTTAACTAAATAGATCCATGTTCTAGATGGATGTTTGTGGTGCATTAGAGATAAAAGTTAGTAATTACTCAAGCTAGTAAATTTGATTTTGTGATGAATCATGATAGTTAATTATCGTGCACGTGATATTGTGTTGAAAGGATTATTATATGGTTTCAACTATTGTGTTGAAAGAATTAGCATTTTCATGATGTTATGTTATATGTGGTTTCAACGATTGTGTTGAAAGGATTATTATGTGGTTTCAACTATTGTGTTGAAAGGATTATTATGTGGTTTGAACTATTGCTTTGAAAGGATTATCATTTTCAAGATGATAGATGTAATTTCAGCTATTGTTGAAAGGATAATTATACTCATGATGTTAACATATGATTTGATTTTGATGAAATATAACTTTAATAAAGATATGTTGATGTTATAATATTATGAGAGTATGTCATTATAGGTTGGTGTGTGGTACTTACATGTAGTTTTTATGATGAGATGTTTAAAAATGGCATGCTAGAGTATGTGTATCTACTATTCAAGATGTTTTGATGACAATGATATTGTGTTCTCACGATGACATGCAAGAGTTAGCATGTGAATTATTTTTGTGAGATGTTGATATAATGACTAATGCAATGATTGCATGTTGTGAGGTGGTTATTGTCAAGTTATCCACCAGCTCGTCGAGAGGGCCATGATTGTAGGCTAAGAGGGTCAGTTTATTTGATAATCTCGTGGAAGCCCATAACCATGAAGGAGAATATTAAAAGTAACATCTTATGATCTGGGGACAACTCAATATACTACTTATGCAAGTAATTCTTATTCCTTGTATTAGAGTTGTGATGTCGAAGTTCCGAAGGATGGATGGAGTGTGGCATATCGGTGGTGTTTTGGGATTAGACTTCAATGCTTGGGGCTATACTTGGTTGTTGTGGAGGGAGTTTAGGACAACATTTCGAGATTCTTGGTGTACATGAGTATCAATTCAAAGGCCTTCTTGGGCAGATGAGGTGTAGAGTCTTAGGGGATCTGGATAGATCGGTAGGCTTTAATCCTAGTTCTGAAAGTCGAGAAGGATGGATAGAGAGTACTCACACTTCCCCGATGTTGTGATGTGGACTTTCAATTCTTGTTGTAGTCACTTGGGTAGTTTTATACTAATCAAGTAGAGGGTATTGTGGAAGGTATAAGAGATAACAAAGGGTGTTTTGGAGGATGGTGAGATAATAAAAAACCTACAAGAAGCATAATCAAGCTAACTTTGGGACAAAGCTCCTTGAAGGAGGGGTGTATGTCATGCCCCACATTATTGTTATTAAATATAAATAATAATAATAATAGTATCAGTAATATAATAATTCTCCTAAAACAGGAATAATAAATACTTATTGGAATAAATAACAATAAATAAGTATATAATAATTATACTTAAAGGGGTCATAATAAATTATTATTATGGACATTTTGGTAATTAAGATAAGGGTAAAATAAGTAATCGTATTCCATGGAGAAACCCTAAAAATATGATAAATAATAAAATAATAAACCCTAGGGATTAGGGTTCTTTACCTGAAGGACTCTATATAAAGAGAGAAAGGAAAGAGGAAATGATCATCTCTCCTTGGTTGGTTTGTAGAGAGAATAATTCATAAGAGTGTTGGTTGAGTAGTAGATTGGGGGCTTCGGGGTGACCTTGCTACCCTTAGGTAGCAAAGTCTACGGTTGGGTGGAGAGTCGTCCCCCATTATTTGGTTGTTGGATTTTCTTAAGGGTAAAGGTAGTGTTACACTTCCAAAGCCAGGAGACTTACAGGTATGTTGGTTCTTCATGATAGGTATGACCATTTCCCTTGTAAGTTACTATAATTTTATTAAATTTTTCCATTAATTTTATATTCATGTCTAGTTTTTATATTTATGTATTAGATGGGCATTATATTACCCCATAGAGGTTCTAGAGATGATAGGTGCAATCAATTCAAGATCATGAGGTGGAAGAAAGTGTAAATCAAGATCCATGAAAAAAACATGAGTGTGTACCTACAAGGTAGGGTTCCAATATAACATATTCAAAGAGGCTTTATAAAACGTAATTGAATGGTATAAATAAGTAAGGGAAAAACTTCAAGGCATAGGTGAACATTATGTTAGTTTTTGGAGGGATTGAGTCACATGGGAAAGTGATAGAGCACAATTTTAATTTGTACCACAAGTTTTGTAAGACAATGTCATGGGTTTTGAGGCCCAAAGCACCTTTATATTATGCATGTGGAAGAATATTGAAATGGTCCCCTCTTTAAAAACCAACTATACAATTTATTTCATGACATTGGGGAGGGTTGAGGACTTTTGAATCATTTGACCCCATAAATAGTAATCCAAAATAGGTTTGGGCCATCACAAACCCATAATGAAACATACTAACTTAATATGGACACAACTAGCCGTTTGTGTCCCCAATTGAACTTATAATATTAGTAAATACCCAAAAAAGTGACCCAATGGTCAAAATGATCTAAATTGATGAATAAGGGACAAATACTAAGTCAAGGATGGAATCCAAGGATCCCACCAAAGCTTTGGACATCCTTAAAAGGTCAAAAAAAACTCAAAATGATCTAAATTGATGAATAAGGGACAAATACTAAGTCAAGGATGGAATCCAAGGATCCCACCAAAGCTTTGGACATCCTTAAAAGGTCAAAAAACTAAGCTAAGGTAGGGGGAATTAAAGAAGATATGATATCATTTGGAGAGATATTGTATCAACATTGGGTGGATCGCACATGAATATAAAACAAGAATGGACCATACAGTATACCTCTCTATGGGTAGATTTATGTGAGTACTCAAAAACAAATCTCATATGTTTCATATTTTCCCTCTTGTAGGAACTATTATCGATGACATGGAAATAGTAAACAAAAAGAAAATAAGAATAGAAACAATAGAAAATAATTTATAAGGCAGGCTTTCCTACTAGTTATACAACACGATCTAATGCCTAGACATGGTGAAGAGGTTGTCTCCATTATTCCTCTTCACTTACGTTTCCAACTTTTGCATGGAGACAACATGCCCAAAAATCAATGCAAAGAGTGGATCTATAACACACTTATGTAAGAAATATGATATCACGCACATGTAAGACAGGAAAAAAAAAATATTGAAGGACATGAGATATATGACAAGAAAGGATTTTAAATAGGAGATTAAGAAAGTGTAACTACTATGTAATCCAAATAGAAGAAAACCTCATAAGATGTAAATGCTTGACAATTAGATAATGAGAAATGAATATTACTATCATGGAATAAAATACTATATTGGAGATAAGAAATTCTAACTACCATGCAATCCATATAAAATAAAAGCTCATAAGATGTAAATGTTTGGCAATTAGATAATGAGAAATGAATATTACTATCCTAGAATAAAATACTATATTAGAGATAAGAAATCCTAACTACCATGTTAATGAAATAGAGGCAATAACATGAGTGAAGTATGAATAAGTCTAACAAGAATAATAATAACTAGACTAAGAGAATGTGCAAGATATATCAATATCATGAAATGAATCAATATTATGAAATGAATGTAGAAATATTATTATGAACCAGATATCAAAAAGGAAATATGACAGTAGGAGTAAGAGAGTGATACTTGCACCTACCAATGGTCAATAGTTAGTAGTGTGAAAAGTTAGAGGAAGAGGGGATAATGACAACAAGTCCCAAGGAAGGACAAAGAATGTGTGACATGGTAGAGGAAGAGGTGTTTGGTGAAACTAGGATGGAACTAATGAAGGAAAGAGAAGAAAAAATTAAGAAGCAATGATTCTAACCTACCGCCAATGGAGGCACAGGAGGTGATGATCATGGAGAAGTGACACGAGAGAAGGAAATGCTAGAAAGTAACATTTAAGAAACCAATCATGGTGAGATGTCATCAAATAAGGAATAGGGAAATGATGCTTGAAAAAAAAATCTAAGGAAAAAATGATGGTGTAGAGGTGTTATCAAGGGCATGAGTTGACAATGAGGCACACTTTACTAAATTTTCCAATATATATTTTGTAAGTGCAAAAAGAAAAATTTCATCAATTCATAGAAAACTGAAAAAAATAAATGCATGCGATTAAGAAAATATTGATACTCCAAACATTCTTATCTTTCTTTTCTTTTTCATGCCATTTTTTTCAACTTCAATGATGAATCTATATGAAACAATTTATATTGTTTGTCCATGGACCATGCATGATATTTCATGCCAATTTTTTCAACTTCAATGATGAATCTATAGGAAACGAGTTATATTGTTTGTCCATGGACCATGCATGATCTGATTTTATGTATTGTTAAATTTGAAATCGTATGCATGACATGGAAGAGAAGGATGATATGTTTATTATATTTCTTGTATTATTTCTATTCATAAATGGCTATAAATGGCTATTTAGTGAAAAGGACAATGTGGCCCAAGAAGGGGTCATAGTTAAAGAGAAGGAAACTCATTGTGAGGTGGATGTAGGAAAATACTAAGGTTCTCTGTTAATTTTGAAGCCAACTTTGATGGGTTTTAAGAAATTGAACAAATTGGTTGCCTATATTTATGAAACAATCCTAATTTACAACCACCCATGTTAAGAATCAAATATCAAAATAGCATAAAAACCTAAAAAGTAGTACTCAACTAAGTACTTAACGCCTTGACAAAGAAATAAATCCATATAATAAGCCTCTTTGAGGGGGAAACCTCCTTATACATCATATGAATTCACAAATAAAAGATGATTCCAAATGAAAAGGTCTCCTTGGTATATATAGGAGAGTAGGAGGTACAATTACAACTGATGGACCCAAGGAGACATAAATAAAATAACAATACTAATGTAATATTCCCCAATTAATGGGTAATGTGCCATGATGTAGGGATTAACATGCCCCTCCCCTTCAGACAAGTGTTGTCCTCAACACTTGAGTAGTTCTGGATGCTTATGTATAAAAGACGCATCTTCCCATGTGGAATGCTCAGCTGGTAGTTTCTTCCACTTAATGAGATATTCTGAAATTGATCTATTCCTCAGCTGGTGAATTCTTGTGTTAGTGATAGCTTCAGGCTCCAATATTATTTTTCCTTCCTTGTCAAGCTATGTAAATATAGTTTGAACTGGGATATTGTCACCCATAACCTTCTTTAAGCATGAAACATGGAAAACTAGGTGTACTCGCGAAGATGTAGGAAACTCCAATTTGTATGCAATGGTATCAATCTTTTGCAACACCTTATAAGGGACATAGTACTTTGATGATAATTTATTATCCTTCTTAGCTTGATTGAGGGACATTTGTTTGTATGATTGTATTCTTAAAAATACTCAATCCCCTACCTCGAAACTTCTTTCCCTACGATGCTTATCTGCTTTTTGTTTCATGTGATTATGTTCCATGGTCAGGTTGTCCTTTAATAGTTGGAGAACTTATTGTTGATGCTTGATGTGATCTTCCACTACTTGAACCTTAGATTTTTTTTTTAGAGAATTAATGATGGATGGTGGGTGATATCTATAAAGCACCATAAATGGTGTCATTTTTGTTGCAATATGAAAGGAAGTGTTATACCACCATTCTTCCAAGGATAACCACTTGAACCATTGTGTTTGTTTATCACAAACAAAGCAATGAAGGTATCCTTCCATACATTTGGTCACTATCTCAATTTCTCCATCGGATTGAGGATGATAAGATGAGCTATGAGCCAATTGAGTACCCAAACAAGAAAATAATTACGTCCAAAAATTTACAGTGAATATGGGATCTCTATCACTTACAATAATATTTGGGCTTCCATGTAGCTTTTGAACTGTATCCATGAATGTGGTAGTGATTGTACTGGCTTTGAAAGGATGAGAGAGTGAAAAAAAGTGTGCATACTTGGCAAGTCTATCAACAATCACCATGATGACACTCTTTCCTTCAGACTTTGGTAACCCTGTGATGAAATCCATGGAAACCTCCTCCCAACACTGACTTGGAATGGATAATGGTTGTAAAATACCTCGGGTCTTAATTGTTTCCACCTATTGTTGGAAAACCAAATAGTCTTCCACAAACCTTTAAACATTAGTTTTAAGGCCATCCCAAAAAAATTCCATCTTGACCTTATGATAGGTTTTCAAAAATCCTGAGTACCCTCCTGCTAGAGATGTGTGCAATTCCAAAAGTACCTTTTGTTTGAGTTTGGATTTCTTACATAAATATAAGTGATATTTGTACCATAGTGAATCATTTTTCCATGTAAATGTATCAGATGCAATGGAATCTTGTTGCAACCTTTGAATGAGAGTCCACACTTCTTCCTCATTATTCCATTCATCCCTTTCTTATTTTATCTAATCAGGGTGGATGATAGAGATAGCACCGAGAAATGCCTCAACATCTTCATCCTTTCTTGAGAGTGCATTTGCCACAAAAATTTTCTTCCCTTTTTCATAGATGATTTCAAATTAATAAAGCTACATCTTGGTCACCCATTTTTGTTGCTCTTCTGAAGATAGTCTTTGTTCCAAGAAGTATTTAAGATTGTCATGATCTGTTTTGACCTTGAAGTGCCTACCTATTAGGTAAGGGCGCCATTGCTTCAATGCATGTATTATTTCCATCATTTCCCTCTCATAAATGGGTTTTTGTAAGTCCCTTACCTTGATTGTTTTACTTTCAAAAGCAAGGGGCCTTCCTTCTTGCATTAGAACAACACCAATGCCATTTCCCGAAGAATCACATTCCACAATAAAGGTTTTTGTGAAGTCTGGTGTGGTCAAGGCAGGAGATTTTCACATTGCCTCTGTAAGTTTTTCAAAATATTGAGTTCCCTTTGAAGTCCATGAAAATGCATCCTTCTTAGTTAATGTAGTTAAAGGTGTTGCTATTATTCCATAGTTCCGAAAAAAAATTGCAGTAGTAACCTGTCAAACCCAAAATTCCTTTAAGATTCTTCAATGTTTTGGGAATAAGCCAGTCCATCATGGATTTAATCTTGTTAGGGTCTACCTTAACACCTTCATGAGATACGATATGACCCAAATGCTCTACCTCCTTCACCCCAAAGAAACATTTGGACAATTTGGCATATAGTTGTTGCTCCTTTAGTAGTTGTAGCACCCTGTCAACATGTTGAATATGATCTTCCCAAGACTTGGTATAGAATAGTATATCATCAAAACATATTAACACAAATTTTCGAAGGAAGGGATTGAAAATGGAATTCATCAACCCTTGGAATGTGGAAGGTGCATTCATAAGGCCAAAATGCATGACCAAAAATTCACAATGGGATTCATGAGTTCAGGATGTTTTTTGGGGGATATATTCTTCCTTCATTCTAATATGATGGTACCCTGAAAGGATATCCAACTTTGTGAAGTAGATTTCTCCATGTAGTTCATCTAACAATTCATCAATGACAGTAATGGGAAACTTATCTTTAATGGTGATCTTGTTGAGATCTCTATAATCTGAAAACAAGTGCCATGATCCCTCTTTCTTGAGTAACATTACCACCGATGCAGAGTAAGAACTTTGACTAGGTCTAATCATTCCACCCTCTAACATTTCTTCAACCATACACTCGATTTCACTCTTCTGGACATAAGGATATATGTAAGGCCTGATGTTAGGAGGAAGACTCCCAGGAATTAAGTGAATAGCATGATCATGATCGTGAATGGGTGGAAGACCTCTGGGAATATCTTCAAATACTTTGGAATTCTTATCAATGATCCATTGGAGATATAGGGGAATAGATGGCTTAGATACATTTGAACATCTAGTGAGCATAGTTGTACAATTACACCATGATGCCTCTTTTTCAATAATTGTGTCATGCCATTAGATCTTACCACCTTACTGAGTTTCCCTATGATACCCCTTAACTCAAATTCATTTCCTTCCAATGAAAATTTAGTGAAAAGTTCTTGAAAATTAAAAGTCATTGTTCCCAATGATTGTAACCATTGGACCCCTAGTACGACATCAACACCACCCATGGGTATAGAAATCATTGGACTATTCATTAGATATTCCCCCATAGTAAGATTGATCTTATGGAATTTTCCTGAGCAATTGATAGTTCCTCCATTTGCAATCATTACTTGAAACTCTGGAATTGGATATATAAAGCAATTGAGAGCTTTGCCTAATTTACAATGAATGAAATTATGAGTACTACAAGAATCAATTATCACTATTACCTTTTTCTTTTTGATATATCCTTCGATCTTGAGGGTTTGAGGAGTGTTAATTCCAGCCAATGCATGACATGATATGGTGGGAGTAATATCTTCAAAATAAATCTCTTCTACATCTTCATATTGAGATGGTTTTTGTTCATTTTTGTGTTCTTCTTCCTCTTCACAATCTATGTAGAATAATTTATTCTCACCACACTTGTGTTCCTTACTATACTTGTTGTCACAATTAAAGCATAAACCTTTTACTTTTATTTCCTCCAATTTTTGAGGTGTCAACCTTGTAGGTTTAGGTGGTTTAGAATAAGGAACATTGTTCTCTCGATAGATGTTAGGGGTGGTCCTTCTACTAGCCATAGCCATATTTTTACTTTCAACATTTCTTGCCACCCTAAATGCATTCTCCAATTATTTGGGTTCCCAAAGGAGAACCTCATGTTGAATGTTAAAGTTCCTATGAAGAGATCAATTGAGTGCTCATCTAGAATATTTGTTACCTTTATATTCAATCTTTGGAAGTTCTCAATGTGCTCTGCAACTGAACCCTTTTTCTTGAGATTTATCAATTGGCTGAAGAAGGTATTTCTCCTTATATCCTCATAGTGTGCTATCATTTCTTCCATGAAAATTTTCCCAAGTGACAAGTGATTTGTGAGAAAAAATTCATAGATACCACGCAAACTGATTAGGTTCTAAATATAAGGACGAAATGTGTACCTTTGTTTGTGGCACATCATGTAGATCAAGAAACTGCTCCATCTGGAGTATCCATGTGATTGGATCCTTGCCATAAAAATTCCTCATATTGATCTTAGGAAAGTGGTTGGTCTTCAACCCAAAGCTGGAGTTTCTCCAATCCTGATTCATCTTCCTTGTGTCCTCATCATGGATTCCATGGGATACATTGTCACTTTCAGGTGGCCTCTCTATTAGCAACTTTTTCAACCCTTCCATGATCTCCCCTTTTAAGCCATCCATATTAGTATCCATCATAGCTTATAGCTTAGCTTCAGTTGAATCCATCATCCTTTTTAGTTCATCTTTTGTTACTACCTTCTTTTATAAATAATCTATGTCCTTGTGCATTTATTCACCTTCATCAAGAGTCCAAGTAGGATTTCCTGGGGGCTTATTTGGTGTAGAAGTTCCATTTTTTGGTGGCATGTTGGCCAAGTGTCACTGCAAGGTAGGAATTCCTAATTGGATTAGGAAGAGGTCCTCACAAACAAGGGATTTTTAGGTTATATAGTGTGATACCCCGAAATTTCAAACTTTAAACTTACTATTTATTTTATTATTTTTGTTAAACATCACATTATTGATCCTAGTGATCCAACTCAAAAATTATTGTTTTATTTTTATTATTTTATTAATAAAAGAGAAGAGGTAACACACATGAGGTGGTACTCTTAGAAGATAAAATACATGGATCCAAGGAGAACCACCAAGTGACAACAGAAGGGGGATAAGCGGTGAAGTTTGGTTGAGCTAACTCAACAGAAGTGAGACAAGATCTCAAGTTTTTAGGAACATGTGTAATAATCAGATTGACAGGTGGTCAATGAAAAAAAATAAAATTAACAGGTGGTCAAAGAGTAGGAGAATCATACAAGTGTTAAAGACCTGGAAAAATATTAAAAAGGAAAGAAAACAAGAGAATGGGATGTCATTCTGCATCAGATGAGAAATCTGAGAAATATTGTAATGACACCGAAAATATTCACATAAATCTTGGAACCCTATACTTTGCAAGAAGTCACTTGGTTGGTTTGGATCGGGATTTAGCTCAGGGGTGACAGAGCAGTCATAGCTAGCAGCTATGATCTAAGGCTGGGAGGAACAATCCACTTGCCATGTGTTTTCCCCTAAGGAAATCTCAGTTACAGGTTTTTCTTATACTATGTTTCTTCGATTCTAATCTAAACTTAATATTGTTTCTTCATGATTCTATGTATATTCTATTCTGATTTATTTAAGTATGGAAATGTGATTTATAGACTTGATGTTAGTATCCTAGTGCAATTGGATGCTCTTGGATAATTTATTATTTTCTTTCATTCTATTATTCTATTATACAATCGATCGATAAACATCAAAAGCAAATGTTTTATCCATATCCAATGCAGAATATTTAAACAAAATTGTAGAATATAAGTTACATATTTTAATCTAGATTTATGAGTGGAACGAAATGAATAACATATTGAACACAATAACACAAAGATACGGAAAACAACAACAAATATCTAGTGAAAAATAACTTCTATTGAATAAATAAATAGGTTGAAACTCTAAAACTACAGAAATGAAAACAACTTGCTTGAATGGTGATATCTATCTCTAAGAAAATATGTGGTTGATACGCACATTCGTCTAAGTAGAATGATTACAATGAGGCTCTAGAGGCATTTTTAACATTACTCATGAATTCCAAAACCCTAGACATCCAAAAACCTAATCCTAGGAGATGAAATGCCAAAATTTATGTGGGCCCTGATGGGTAAGTTGGTACTTCAACTTCCCAGGGTCATAACTTTTGCATACGACCTCCATTTTATGTCGGTGATAGCCTATTGGAAAAGTATTTTCAAGAACTACACATTATTTCTTCAAACTCTAAATTTGCTACAGTTTGACTATGGAAATCCAAAAAACCATTGTTTAGTGCCCCAAAACTGCCCTGGAAGTACAGAAAGATATATCGACATGAAAACTTCCAAAATAAGCCATTTGGAATAGGTGGGTGGCCACAAATATCCACCTGGATCACACACACACACACACACACACACACACATATATATAAACATGCTAAATAAAAAACCGATAGAACTATTGTGATAAAGAGACATAAAGAAAGTTATATATACAACAAATAGTCTAGATACAATACAATAGGTCTATTGTGATAAAGAAACAGTGAGGAAGTTATATATACAACAAATAAGATAGTTGTAAAAATAATAGATCCATTGTCATAGAAAAATCTAGAATGTACACACAGAAAGTAATTTATGTTCATACATCAAACATGTGAGACCTAAGGATGATAATGGCGTTGCCATAAACAAAATTCTAGTATAAAAATAATTATAAGATTTATGTTCATAAAAGGAGATAATGATAAGTTTAATAAATACGAGCCAAAACAATTACCTCTTTAAACTACGATAACATAAAGGGAACCGGGAAATTTCCTTTAAGAAATAAATTATCAGCACTATAAATGGTGTCGACCCATGTAACATCCCGGTGCACACTGAGCGAACTTAGTCTTTGAGGACGATTGCTTGCAAGTGATCCAAATTATTATACTATCAGTCGTTTGATTATGATTATGAGGCATTACGGATATGATGATATGTTATTTTGTTGTATTGACATAGACAGGTGCTATTGACTAGGTTCTCCTGAGTGTGCAAGACTTTGGACCTCAAGGATGCAGAGGCATCGATGAAACCCCTTAGATTCTGGATCGAGTCAGGGAGTGGACTATTGGGGTTTGATTGTTGTTAATTTGACTTATGTACATCTTATTAGATGCTATGATGATTGATTATTATTTCTGACATGAATTTTTTATGATGCACGATGACGATAGCTTGCCGACCAGACTCGCATGTGAAGTAGAGGGGTCATGCATGACAACTAGAGACGTTGAGGGAGAGGTGTGGAAAACATCCCTGCCACAGCCTACTAGCACTCCCACTATGGCTCGAATTGTAGGTTAACGATTACCTAGTTCGAGAAGACCCACGATTTCGTGAGGGCAGACTGCGACAGTTGCTCACAATGATTCTAAGGGGCGCGCAATAAGGCAGGGGCATTATTTCTTAGAGGCCCTTAGTCTCCCACAATATCACCTGGCGGAGTATTGACTCCAGGGGTTTTTGATGTCTACCAAGTCAGTAAAGAGGTGAGTGGCACCCTTGGAGCACATAGTGCGTCCTGAAGGGAACGTCGCGCAAGGAAAACAGAAAGAGGCGAGTGGCACCCTTGGAGCACGTGGTGCATCCTGAAAGGCATGTCGCACAAGAAAAACAGAAAGTGGTGAGTGGCACCTTGGAGCATGTAGTGTGTTCTAAAGGGCACGCCGCATTTTTAATTGGTAAGTGAATAAACCTAGATGACCTTAGAACGAATGATGTGTCAAGTAAGATTTAAAAACAATTTCCCTAATAAAAATGGCGCGCAGCCTAGAAAATTAAAATCCAGGTCTAAGTGATACTTGTGGTAAATATATATATATATATAATAATAATAATCATAATTAAACATGTGACGAGAAGGGGGTAAGAAATTTAATTAATTTATTAAAATCAAATTACTTTGGGGGATTAATTTTTAAAAAAGGAAATGATTGTTTTTTCTACATATGCTAATTAAATTTTATTAATTAAAAAGAGAAAGAGGTGGTTTTTCTACACTTGCTAATTTGAGTTTTAGATAAAAAGGGAAAAGAGGGAAACTTAAAAGAAATAGGAAACTAAGGGAAAAAGGGGAAACATAAAGAAAAACGGAAACGTAAGGAAAAAGATGAATGACTAACTTAGTAAGGAATCTTGCCTTTAAGAACTTTCTAATTATGAAATCAACTAGGAATTTAGTAAGGGTGTAAGTCATTTAAAATGTGTAAGGGAATATGGGGACACCAAGGAGATATTCTAAGAATGCTTTTAGGTGGGTGAGGGAAATAGGAGTAATTAATTAATTAATGAAATTAATTTCTGGTGCAACTAGGGGGATTGGTGACATTTGTACGAGGGAGGTTTTTCTGAATTAATTTAATAAAAAATAAATTAAATGGGAATTTGGGAAAGAAATCACTTAGAAACTCTATAAAAAGGATGGAGGAGGAGGAGTAAGGAGATGATCTTTTATGTGTAACGTTACGCTGCGGAATTTTTGTCTTGACTGAGTTATCTTGTGGTAGTTGGGATACCCATCTTGAGTAACGAGTAGTAGCTCGACCTTGCGAGGTGATTTGGGCACTAGTGGTTCTCTTTTTTAGTATGTGAGGCCCCTTTGCGTCTCGGCGAGCTCGGGGGGAAGAAGAGTACCCCTAGCATTGGCTGGGAGGTACTGGTGAAGTCTCATCGGTCGGCGAGCGGGAGATGGACAAAGCATGCACGGGACGATGACTCGGAGCTGTCACCTTGGGATACGGTACGCATGCGTTTATTTGAATGGTAGATTATTATTTTTCTTGTGCTTTCATTATTGTACTTCTATTGTGTAAATAAATGTGTTTTACTCATCATTTTTAATCGAGAACTTAAAGTCATCATAGCTTTACGCTCACTGCTTGAATTGATTTCCTTGGCAACCCGATCCATGATTGCTATGACTGTCCTGTTTTGTTTTATTGATTAGTATGAAGAGATTGTACTTTATCTTCTATCCTTATCCCAATATCATCAGTCCATGCCTGAGAAGTCGACCATGAGTCGGAAGGTCGTCACTTCGATGTTAATAGACCTATAGATTCTAATGCCCTTCTTTTCTGTGCATGGATGATGAGCGAAGGATAATTTATTTCCCAGCCATCTACCCTTACTATCTCTGCGTTGATTGATTCATGGTTGAACGATTGGTCTTGCGCTTTCTTGTGATTGATTTCTTCTGTGTTTTGGTTGGTTAAACTATGTGTTTGATTGATGAATCCCAACGCCTTGATCGGTAAATCTCAGGGTTTTAATATGGTAATGTTTGCGCTTATTTATGTTGTGTCTGTGAATTTACTGTGTATGTGATTGATATTTGTTGACAACGTTAAAATTATATATTACTGCGATTATACATGTTGTTTGGACTACAATTTTGTGTTGTCTTTACTGCCTTTGATGCCCCTTTGTGTTGCGTTTCGATGGCCCTTTTTTTTTCTCCACCATTTTGTGCTTCCTTGCACAACGAATTCATCCTTCTATTGCACAATGAATTTGTGCTTCTATTTCACAACGATTCGTCCTCCTTGCACAACAATTTTATCCTTCCATTGCACAACTATTTCGTTCTTCTTTGCACGACGATTTCAACCTTCTTACTCAGAGATTTTCGTAACTCTTATACAAGGTTTTTACTGAGAAAATTGTTACCTTATTGAGTGCAAGTTACCATTTTATTTGTTTGCATTCACCCAACTCTTTACTCACCCACAAACCCCTGCGTTTTTGTTATTATGAACCCCGAATGCCAACGATTTTGTTATTGTATACCTGCATTTTTAATGAACCCTTTGCCAGCAAAATCCTTTATTGTATACCTGCTACTTATGTGACAGAGATATCTCATCCATTGTTCCCATTAAACAATGATTATCTTTTAAATGGTGATATGTTGTTGACAATGTAATTTAAACCAGCGATTGTACATGTTGGATTGACTGTGCTTTACTTACTACTAACCATGGATTTATATGTTGTATTTACTGTGTTTTACTAGTTTTACTGACCACGATTTTACATGTTGTACTGACTGCGATTTACCCTTTTTATGGTCAGCCATTACCATTACTATTGACTGTGATTTGAAATTATTATGACAGAGATGTTTGCCAATTATTATGACAATGATATTTTATAATTATATGTCATTTTCATATTAATATATTTGGAGGAGTTTTAATTGTTACAAGGGATTCATAGGATTTTAATGCATAATTTAATTCAAACTAAATTCAACTCCAATAGCAAATGATGAGGATAATTGCTCGAATGTTCCTCTCCATTTTTTCTGACTTCAAAAGGTGAATGTGAGTTGTCATGAAAGCATTATTACCCAGCGATATGTTATGGTAGCTTTTTTTTTAACACATCGATTATCTGGTAGCATTTCATTGGTAGCGACTGGTAGTGAACCCTTTGATTGAATAGTCAGTATGTTATATGACTGCTCTTTATTTGAGTGTGTTTTTATGGCTGCACTTTTTTTTAGATAGAAAATCAATGATATTTAGTGATTCCAAAATGGGCTGGACAACCGTATTTTAACAGCAATAAGTATAGTGATTTTAGTGAGGGCGATTTATGGTTAATGTGTGACAGAGAATGAATACATAACGTGTGATAGAGATTCATTATATAATGCGTGAAGTAGATGTTTACAACAACACTTTTTATTTCCTATTTATATTTACATGACCACCTCATACAGCTAATTCTTGTTATGACAGCGTTTTAGCATTTATTTCATTATTAGATATCATTATTAATAGCAATATCATTATTAGATATCGATAGATATCAGTTTCAGATATCAATATTAGTTAGTGATGTTATACACTTAATACATACATTGATAATGATGATTCATAATTAGTAGATAATCTATTCTTCATAATGTTATATTGGGTAGTGTATTTTTAACTTAGAAGTTAGGAAAAATTATTCCTTGAGTAAAGATTGGGAATCTTTATTGATTAATGTCTAGTCTTAATTTATGATTAAATGATAAATTCATTAGAAGTTTTACATTCTAGGCTTTATGTCTTCCTTGTTTAGTGTCGAACTAGAAAGGTAAAAAGTGGTTGATTAAGTGAATTAATAAAACCCCTCTTTTAAATGGAAGGGTATGTCATTACTTGAAGATTGTTGTGTTTTTTTTATTTTAGATTGGTCAGTTACTATGTGCATAAATAGTCTTTATAATGATAAAATTGTTAATGAAATCCACCTAGGACATTGCGCCATAAAAGGAACCCACCTAAGAAAAGCCTCGTAAGAAAACAATAAATCCTTTGGTTAGATGCGAAATTTTATTTTTGAATGATGTCACCTTGCGTCTTGTCGACTAGTTGCTTGGGTGCATGGGTATAGTTTTCGTGTTTTCTGACAGTTAGTTGGGTATCCTAGCGCATTGGATTTTCTTGGGTTATTGGTCTAGATATATTATGTTAAGCTATGGTTACCGTCGCGCCTATCGCCTTGTGATGGCATGATTCCTGATGAGGGGATCATTGTGCGCCCTTATGGATAGATGTGAATGATAACTTGGCTGGAATCTGTGCTACCCATTGTGGTCGTTGTTTGTTGTAGTTGAGGTTGGTGCTTGGGTTGTAACTCCTTCATGCATTGGTTTTTCACACCATAGAGGTTTCTAGTTACTATTCATCAAGGCCGTTGTGTCAGGATTATGGATGTTGTCCTTAGCTTGTAGGCATTGTTTTGTTGTGTGTCGGGTGGGTAGTCATTTTTTTCTTTTTGATTTACGCATGTTTTGCCCAATTTCTCGATGTGCTAGTGTGTAGATTCATTGTTGTTTGTTGCCTGATATGTGTGCATGGTGTTCATCATCAGGTGGTGTGGTTTAATTGTATCGTCATTTCCTTCCTGCCTAAAAACAAACAAAAAAAATTGCACTTTTTTCTTCGCTTGGAGTCGTAACGATCGGGGTCATTACATATGGTATCAGAGCGGGTTCAACCCTGTGAATGTGGATCTCCAGACTTTCCACCGCAATAAACCCTTGAGTATTAACTTAGCGCTAATTAAAAACTTTAACGTGTCCATACGGTGATCTCGACTAGAGGACGCCACAGAGGTTCACAATGTGGTGTCCTGGAAGGAGGTGTGACGCCTCCAGAAGTTATCGTTCCCTCAGAGTCTAACCCCCAAGGGGAGGAACAAGTCCTGGGGCTAGATTCGATTTTTGTAATGAATGTTGATGGTCTGACAAGGTCCTTCTAGGGAATATTAGAGGCCTTGATTCACCAACTTTACTGAGAAGAGGCCAGGGAGCCTGTACCCCTGAGGGTCCATAGTGCGCCTCAGCTGGTACCGTTAACTTTCACCAAGAACTCGGGAGGGATAAGTTCTCAAATCCATGAGTGTCGAGGACGGTACAACCGCCGAGGGATGGTTGGAGAATATGGCGATGTGATTTGCACTTCGCGAATATACCTCCAACATGAAGGTCCACATGGCAATCTTTCAACTGAACAGGAGCGATCTTCTATGGTGGAAGATGCTCCTATCGCATTTGAACATGGTTTTCAAGGACGTGTCATGGGAACTATTCGAGGAGTGGTTCCAGGAGAGGTATCTTTCTGAGGAATTCAATGAGCGTCAGCTCAATGAGTTCAATGCCTTGCGACAGGGCGGTCGTATGGTGCTTGAGTACGAGGCCCATTTTTGGGGTTGCTTCAGTGTGCTCCACACCAAATTACAGAGAAACTTAAGGTAAACATGTTTGTGTTTGGACTTAATGTTAGGTTTCGGCTTCTACTTCGGGTACCAGGATTACTGGACCGAAGAAAGTGTGTTGGAATGTGGGGAGCCACATTACCAGTGCAACTGCCCAATGGAGAGGACTAGAGAAGTTGGATTAGTCGGACCCACTACCATGGGATATTTGGGCACGACCCATCAGATTCATGCAGCAGTGAGTAACCGCTAGGAAGAGCACCAATCGATTGTGCTCGATACATCGGGTATCGTCGTTGACCAGACCCTTAGTATTTTGATAAATCCCGGTGCTACCGAGAGTTTCATTTCTGTTGCAATGCTAAAAAGGATTAAGGTAAAGGTAGTCGAACAAGATGAGTTTAGCTTTGTAGAGATGGCTTCGAGAGCCAAACAGAAGGTTGGAGGAAAGGTTACGGGATGTACCCTTAACCTGGGAGAGTTTGTCACCAGGGCTAACATGTACGTCACGATCTTAGGATCTTAGGATGTCGTGATCGGTATGGACTGGTTGGTATCGCATGAGGCAATACTCAATTGTAATATGAAACAGTTGAGCTCGATCAATGATGAGGGATAGAGACGCGTGATTGTAGGATGGAACCAGGGAGTTTCCCTGAGGTTCATCTCTTCCTTGCAGCTACAGAAGAGCATGTGCAAGGGATGTAATATTTATGTGATCCTTGCGTTAAACGAGAAGGGAGTAGCGGAAGGTCTAGAACACCTTCCTGTGGTGAGAGAGTTTGTGGATGTCTTCCCGGAGGAGTTACTTGGGACGTCATCAAAGAGGGAATTGGAATTTACCATAGACCTAAAACTAGGGACTGAACCAATAGCGAGAATGTATTATCATATGTTGACCCCGGAGTTATAGGAGTTGAGAGTGCAACTGAAGGAGTTGTTGGACCTAGGACTGATACATCCTAGTGTGTTACCATGGGGTGCGCTTGTTATATTCATACGAAAGAAGGATGGTTAGTGGAGACTCTGCATTGACTATCATTAATTGAACAAGGCAACGATCAAGAATCAGTATCTATTGCCAAGGATTGATGATCTATTTGATCAGATGAAGGGTGCGACAGTTTCTTCAAAGATAGACTTGAGATCGAGGTATCACCAGTTACGAATCGAGGATTACATCCCTAAGACCGCATTTAAGACGAGGTTTGGACATTACGAGTTTTTTGTTTTACCATTTGGACTGATGAACGCCCCACAAGTATTTATGAGTTTGATGAACGGGGTGTTCCACGAGTACTTGGACAAGTTTGTCCAAGTATTCATTGACGATATTTTTATTTACTCTCGGACGATGGAGGAGCATGACGAGCACTCTCTCTTGGTACTACAGTGTCTGCGAGAGAACAAATTGTATGGGAAATTTTCTAAATGCTTGTTTTATCAATCGAATATTCACTGCTTAGGGCATGTCATCTCCGGCGAAGGTATCGTCATGGATCCAACAAAGTTTGAGGCTATTACGGAATGGCATGCGTCGATGAATGTCCTGGAAATGCATAGCTTCATGGGCTTAGTGGGTTAATATAGACGGTTCATAGAGGGATTCTCAAAGATAGAAAATCTGATTACATAATTGTTGAAGAAGAACAAGAAGTTTGTTTGGACCGAGAAATGCGCAAAAGAATTTCGGAGGCTCAAGGAGTTGTTGAAAACAACATCGATACTAAAGTTCCATGACATGGGCGCAGACTTCTTGGTATGCACTGATGCATCCAAGGAAGGCTTAGGTGGAGTCTTGATGCAAGACAGTCGATTGATTGCTTACATCTTGAGGAAGTTGAGAAGGCATGAGGAGAACTATGCGATGCACAATTTGGAGTTGTTAGCCATTGTTTATGCCTTGAGAGTTTGGAGACCCTACGTTATTGGACAGACATTCGAACTAAGAACGGACCATTGTGGACTACAACACATCTTTACGCAAAGCGACTTGAATGCGCGAAAATGGTGTTGGTTGGAATTGCTTAGCGAGTACATTTTGAGATCACTTACATAAAAGGAATAGTGAACCGAGTGGCAGATGCATTGAGTCGAAGACCACGCATATTTTCGTTGTTGTTGCTTCAGACGAATCTATGTGAAAGGATTATAACTTTACAGCGTGACGATGACTGGTACAAAGAGGTCAAGGATTTTATCGAACAAAACACAATGATGGTACCAAGATTTGAAGGATTTATGTTTGACGATGATGGATTATTGAGGTTTAAAAATTGAATTTACGTACCACCAAATGACGAGTTGAGGAGTTTGATCCTAAATGAGGCTCACAGAGTAGTGTACATGGCTCACCCAGGAGTCACAAAGATGAGGGCAGACCTTAAACCCTTACTCTTTTGGAAAGGAATGAAAGAAGACATAGTCAACTATGTGGCCAAATGTCTAGAATGTCAGCAGGTGAAGGATGAACATAGACATCCAGCAGGATTACTACAGCCTCACGCTATTCCGGAATCGAAATGAGAGGTCATTTCGATGGATTTCATTGTTGGGTTTCCACTGACGGAAAGGAGACATGACTCGATTTTTGTGGTAGTCGACACTCTGACAAAGAGTGCTCATTTTATTCTTGTACGTATGACGTATCAGGCTATTGACATAGCTAGAGTTTTCATCAGTGAGATTGTGAGGCTACATGGTGTGCCTAAGAGGATTATATCCGATCGAGGATCGATGTTTACTGGACAATTTTGGAATAGTTTCCAAGAGTCCTTGGGAACCCAACTTTTAGTACTGTGTATCACCCTTAGATAGATGGGCAAACCGAACGAAAAAACCAAGTCTTGGAAGACATGTTGCGCATGTACATGACGAACCAACAAAAGCATTGGGAAGAATTATTGCCACTGGTATAATTCGCTTATAACAACAGTTACCAAACCACTGTTAAGATGGTGCCTTTCGAGTTTCTTTATGGGAAACCGTTTCGAACGCCTTTGAGTTGGGATCGGCTTGAGGATAGGGTCCTGGTGGGACCAAAAGTGATCCAAGAAATGGAAGATTAAATGAAAACAATAAGACAAAGGATCAAAGAAGCACGGGATAGGAAAAAGAGTTATGTCGATGTGCACCGTGTCGACCATAGTTACGAAGTTGGTGATCGAGTCTTCTTGTGGGTAAAACCACATAAGAGTTCGATCAAGTTTGGAAAGGGTTATAAACTCTCTCCTAGGTTCGTGGGACCTTTCTAAATTGGGGAAAGGAAGGGGCATGTGGCCTATCGACTAGCCTTACCTGATTCTTTGAGGCGTATGCATGATGTTTTTCATGTATCTGTTTTGAAACATTATATTAGTGATCCTACCCATGTTATTGACATGAGTTCCCTGCAGGTATCTGACGAGGGTACGCTCATGGCTGAGCCAATATGCATCCTGGATCATTGCATTTGACAGCTAGGGCATTGAACAGTAGATCAGGTCAAGGTCCAGTGGGACAACTATAGTCTGCACTCGACGACCTGGGAGGACGCATATGATATGCGCAAGTAGTTTCCATTTTTGTTTGATAGATAGACTTATGATATTGTCATACACATTATTTCTTCACTTAAATACTGTGAAACTTCGGGATGAAGTTTAGACCAAGAGGGGTGTATGTAACAGCCCTCTCTTGTGCACACTGAGCGAACTTATTCTTTGAGGACACTTGCTTGCAAGTGATCCGGATTATTATACTATCGGTTGTTTGATTATGATTATGAGGCATTACGGATATGATGATATGTTATTTTGTTGTATTGACATAGACAGGTGCTATTGACTAGGTTCTCTTGAGTGTGCAGGACTTTGGACCTCAAGGATGCAGAGGCATCGATGAAACCCCTTGGACTCCAAATCGAGTCAGGGAGTGGACTATTGGGGTTTAATTGTTGTTAATATGACTTATGTACATCGGATTAGATGCTATGATGATTGATTATTATTTCTGACATGATTTGTTGATGATGTAGGCTGACGATAGCTTGTTGACCAGACTCACATGTGGAGTAGAGGGGTCATGCATGACAACCAGAGACGTTGAGGGAGAGGTGTGGACAGCAACCCTACCACAACCTACTAGCACTCTCAGCGTGGCTCAAACTGTAGGTTAAGGATTACCTAGTTCGAGAAGACCCACGATATCATGAGGGCAGACTGCGACAGTCTCTACGATGATTCTAAGGGGCATGCAATAAGGCAGGGGTCTTATTCCTTAGAGGCCCTTAGTCTCCCACAAGATCACCTGGTGGAGTATTTACTCCAGGCGTTTTTTATGTCTACCAAGTGCACCCTTTGAGCATGTAATGCGTCCTGAAGGGTTCTAGTGCAAGGAAAATGGAAAGAGGCGAGTGGCACCCTTGGAGCACGTAGTGTGTCCTGAAGGACACGTCATGCAAGGAAAATGGAAAGTGGCAACTGGCACCTTGGAGAACATAGTGTGTCCTGAAGGGCATGCCGCATTTTTAACTGGTAAGTGAATAAACCTAGACAGCCTTAGAACGAATGATGTGTCAAGTAAGATTTAAAAACAATTTCCCTAATAAAAATGTCACCTAGCCTAGGAAATTAAAATCTAGGTCTAAGTGATACTTGTGGTAATATATATATATATATATATATATATATATATATATAAACATAATTAAACATGTGACGAGAAGGGGTAAGAAATTCAATTAATTTATTAAAATCAAATTACATTGGGGGATTAATTTTTAAAAAAGAAAATGATTGTTTTTCTACATATGCTAATTAAATTTTATTAATTAAAAAGAGAAAGAGGTGGTTTTTCTACACTTGCTAATTTGAGTTTTATATAAAAAGGGAAAAGAGGGAAACTTAAAAGAAATAGGAAACTAAGGGAAAAAGGGGAAACATAAAGAAAAAGGGAAATGTAAGGAAAAAGATGAATAACTAACTTAGTAAGGAATCTTGCATTTAAGAACTTTCTAATTATGAACTCAACTAAGAATTTAGTAAGGGTGTAAGTCATTTAAAATGTGTAAGGGAATATGGGGACACCAAGGAGCGATTTTAGGAATGTTTTTAGGTGGGTGAGGGAAATAGGAGTAATTAATTAATTAATGAAATTAATTTCTGGTGCAACTAGGGGGATGGGTGACATGTGTACGGGGGAGGTTTTTCTAAATTAATTTAATAAAAAATAAATTAAATGGGAATTTGGGAAAGAAATCACTTAGAAACTCTATAAAAAGGATGGAGGAAGAGGAGTAAGGAGATGATCTTTTATGCATAACGTTACGCTGTGAAATTTTTGTCTTGATTGACTTATCTTGTGGGAGTTGGGATACCCAGCTCGAGTAACAAGTGGTAGCTTGACCTTGCGAAGCGAGTTGGGCATTAGTGGTTATCTAGTTTAGTGTGTGAGGCCCCTTTGTGGCTTGGGGGGCTTAGGGGGAAGAAGAGTACCCATAGTGTTGGCTAGGAGGTACCGATGAAGTCTCATCGATCGGCAAGTGGGAGCTGGACAAAGCGCACACGAGACGAAGACTCGGAGTTGTCACCTTGGGATATGGTATGCATGCATTTATTTGAATGGTGATTATTATTTTTCTTGCACTTTCATTAATGTACTTCTATTGTGTAAAGAAATGTGTTTTATTCAACATTTTTAATCGAGAACTTAAAGTCATCATAGCTTTACGCTCGTTGCTTGAATTGATTTCTGTAGAAATTTCAAACCCCAACCCAGTTTCAGTCTCGCTGATTTTTCAGCCAAAGTTAAATGCCAAACCCAATTTCAGCATTGTTTACGCATATGTCACAGCACTGTTTCAGCATATGTCACAGCACTGTTTCAGCATATGTCACAGCATTGTTTCAGCATATGTCTCAGCATTGTTTCAGCATATGTCTCAGCACTGTTTCAGCATATGTCTCAGCACTGTTTCAGCATATGTCTCAGCATTGTTTCAGCATATGTCTCAGCACTGTTTCGGCATATGTCTCAGCACTGTTTCGGCATATGTCTCAGCACTGTTTCAGCATATGTCTCAGCACTGTTTCGGCATATGTCTCAGCACTGTTTCACCATATACAAACTTAACAGAAAATAAACTTCAGAACTTAAACATGAGGATTCTGAACATTGTTTTCAACGCAGAAATAAAATATCAGCAGTATGCAAAACTCAGAAAATATAGACACAAAGATTTTCGGTCTAACTTTGACCCTGGAAAAACCCACAAGGAGAAAACCAGTGAGAGAGGGCTTTTTTTTATTTATGAGCTTCTGAGAAATTTCTTTTACAGCATATTCATCTTCAAAAATTTACACAAAATTATCTGGACTTTCTTTCGCTAAAATCCTTTTGAACAGTCCTGGAAAATGCTCCTCGATTTCTGTCTCATAAATCCGTACAACTGTACGGCTATCCCAGCAATTAATGTTGTACAGACTGTCCCAAAATTTGTGCCAAAACTCTGCTAAGACTGTACGGAAAACCCAGCATGAATAGCTCCTTGTAAACCATGCTATACGGCCCTCAAAATTCGTGCCAAACTATACGGACAGTACAAAAATACACTCAGAAATTTATTACAGCAGTTACCTCAATTTTTGTGCCAATAAATGTTGTACGGAAGCCTTGGAATGCATGCCAATACTCTCATAAATTGCAGCTGTTGTCCTCCTCGATTTTTGTGCACATTAAATGTTGTACGACCTCCACAAATCTGTATGGTATGGCCTGTTCTTCCTTGATGTCTGCTACCTCGAAATCTGTGATACTCTTTGCCTTGGGATACGTGCTCTCCTTCATCAAATGTTGTCTCTTTTCTTCAGCTCGACCTCTCTCTTTCTCTTGGCATCTCACCAAAGATCTGACCTTGGCATCTCACCAAAGGTCCCTTCTCTTGGCATCTCACCAAGAGTCTCTTGATATTGGCATCTCACCAAAGATCCTCTCCTTGGTCTCTCACCAAGTGACTTCCTCTTGCTCTCTCTTGTTCTCTCAACAAGAATGCTTGAACTACCCAAGAATGGGTGCACCCTCTTTCCCTAGTCGACCTCATGAGGGAAGGTGAGGGGTTTTCTAATCTAACGACTGAGATTAGATTAGATGGGTGGCTGAGATTTGGTGTCTCTTCACTCACCCTCACTTTAATCATAAATTCACCTTTTAATTTGCATCTCACAAATTAAATGACTAGGAACCACATTAGGCACTTTCTCCCCCTTAGGCGCCTAGGGAAGAGAAACACTTGCCTTGGTACTTTATTTTAATTAAAAATTTAACAATTTCCTTGGAAACATGATCCTTGATTGCTATGACTATCCTGTTTTGTTTTATTGATTAGTATGAAGAGATTGTGCTTTATCTTTTGTCCTTATCCCTAAATCGTCAGTCCATGCCTGAGCAGTTGGCCATGAGTCGAATCGATGATCGTCACTTCAGTGTTAATAGACCTATAGATTTTAATGCCCTACTTTTTTGTGCATGGATGATCAGAGAAGGATATTTTTTGCCCAACCATCTACCCTGACTATCTCTACGTTGATTGATTCATAGTTGAATGATTGGTCTTGTGCTTTCTTGTGATTGATTTCTTCTGCATTTTGGTTGTTAAAACTATGTGTTTGATTGATGAATCCCAGTGCCTTGATCGGTAAATCTCATCATTTTAATATGTTAATGTATACGCTTATTTATGTTGTGTCTGTGAATTTACTATGTCTGCGATTGATATTTGTTGACAGCTTTTAAATTGTACATTACTGTGATTATACATGTTGTTTGGACTACAATTTCGTGTTGTTTTTACTGCCTTCGATGCCCCTTTGTGTTGTGTTTCGATGGCCCTTTTTTTTTCTCCACCATTTCATGCTTCCTTGCACAATGAATTCATATTTCTATTGAACGGTGAATTCATGCTTCTATTGCACAGTGATTCGTCATCCTTGCACGACGATTTCATCCTTCCATTACACAACTATTTAGTTCTTCTTTGCACGGCGATTTCATCCTTCTTACTCAAATATTTTCGTAACTCTTATACAACATTTTTACTGAGAAAATTGTTACCTATTGAGTGCAAGTTACCATTTTATTTGTCTTCGTTCACCCAGCTCTTTACTCACCCACAAACCCCTGCATTTTTGTTATTATGAACCCCAAATGCTAGCAATTTCGTTATTGTATACCTGCATTTTTAATGAACCCTTTGCCAGCGAAATCTATTATTGTATACCTGCTATTTATGTGACAACGATATCTCATCCATTGTTCCCATTAAACAATGATTCTCTTTTGCACAGTGATATTTTGCTGACAGTGTAATTTAAACCAATGATTTTGCATGTTGTATTGACTGCGCTTTACTTGCTACTGACCATGGATTTATATGATGTATTGATTACGTTTTATTGGTTATACTAACCATGATTTTACATGTTGTATTGAATGCGATTTACCCTTTTTATGGTCAGCCATTACCATTACTATTGACTGCGATTTGCAATTATTATGATAGCGATGTTTCCCAATTATTATGACAACGATATTTTATAATTATATGTCATTTTCATATTAATAGATTTAGAGAAGGTTTAATTGTTGCAATGGATTCATAGTATTTTAATGAATAATTTAATTCAAACTAAATTCAACTCCAATAGAAAATGACGAGGATAATTTCTCGAATGTTCCTCTCTAGTTGTTCTGACTTCAAAAGGTGAATGTGAGATGCCATGATAGCATTATTACCCAGTGATATGTTATGGTAGCATTTTTTTTACACATCGATTATCTGGTAGCATTTCATTGGTAGTGACTAATAGAAAACCCTTTGATTGAATAGTCAGCGTGTTATATGATTGCTCTTTATTTGAGTGTGCTTTTATGGCTGCGTTTTTTTTAGACAGTTAATCAATGATATTTAGCGATTCTAGAATGGGCTGGACAACCATATTTTAATAGCAATAAGTATAGTGATTTTAGTGAGGGTGATTTATGGTTAATGTGTGAAAGAGAATGAATACATAACGTGTGACATAGATTCATTATATAACGTGTGAAGTAGATGTTTACAACAACATTTTTTATTTCCTATTTATATTTACACGGCCACCTCATGCAGCTAATTCTTTTTATGACAGCGTTTTAGCATTTATTTCATTTTTAGATATCATTATTAATAGCGATATCATTATCAGATATGGATAGATATCAGTTTCAGATATCAATATTAATTAGCGATGTTATACACTTAATACATACATTGATAATGATGCTTCATAATTAGTATATAATCTATTCTTCATAATGTTATATTGGGTAGTGTATTTTTAACTTAGAAGTTAGGAAAAATTATTCCTTGAGTAAATATTGGGAACCCTTATCAATTAATGTCTAGTCTTAATTTATGATTAAATGATAAATTCATTAGAAGTTTTACATTCTAGGGTTTATGTCTTCCTTATTTAGTGTCAAACTAGAAAGGTAAAAAGTGGTTGATTAAGTGAATTAATAAAACCCCCCTTTTAAATGGAAGGGTATGTTGTTACTTGAAGATTGTTGTGTTTTTTTTTTTATTTTAGATTGGTTGGTTACTATGTGCATGAATAGTCTTTATAATGATAAAAAAATTAATGAAATCCACCTAGGATGTTGCGCAATAAAAGGAACCCACCTAAGAAAAGCCTCGTAAGAAAACAAGAAATCCTTTCGTTAGCTGCAAAATTTTGTTTTTGAATGATGTCACCTTGCATCTTTTCGACTAGTTTCTTGGGTGCATGGGTATAGTCTTTGTGTTTTCTGACAGTCATTTGGGTATCCTAGCGCATTGGATTTTCTTGGGTTATTGGTCTAGATAGATTTTGTTGTGTTATAGTTATCGTCACTCCTATCACCTTGTGACGTCATGATTCCTGATGAGGGGATCATCGTGCACCTGATGGATAGATGCAAATGATAACCTAGTCGGAGTCTGTGCTACCCATTATGGTCGTTGTTCGTTGTAGTTGAGGTTGGTGCTTGGGTTGTAACTCCTTCATGCATTGGTTTTGCGTGCAATAGAGGTTTCTAGTTACTGGTTGTCGAGGCCATTGTGTCAGGATTGTGGATGTTGTCCTTATCTTGTAGGCGTTGTCGTGTTGTGTGTCAGGAAGGTAGTCATTTATTTTTTTTGATTTACGCATGTTTCTCCCAGTTGCTCGATGTGTTAGTGTGTATATTCATTATTTTCTGTTTCCTGATCTGCATGCGTGGTGTTTTTCATCAGGTGGTATGGTTTAACTGTGTCATCGTTGCCTTCCTGCCTAAAAAAAAATATCACTTTTTGTTTCACTTGGAGTCGTAACGATCGAGGTCATTACAACCCAACTCTATAAGCTACAGTGAAAAAGCCTTTTTTTATTACATACTAGAAATTACTCTATTAAACTCCAACTAGAAATTTCAGAGCCCTTATTCGCATACAATTCTCAAAATGCAGAACAAATTATAGAGCGGATTTGGCGGTGCTATACTAGTTAACCACTCAACTAAATTCAAATTCGAATGATAGTATCAAATATTCATCCTCAACGAAAGGTCGTTTTGGAAATCGAGTTATATTTTTAAATTAGAATACCTTGGTCGAGGATCCAAGACTTTTTCCTGTCTCCAAGGGAGAAAAAAAATGGAAATTAGTATAACACCCGAGGAGAATATATCTTCACAAAAGAAAAGAGAAAAACATTAAGGGAAAAAGATACTTCCAAAATTTCTTGTGAATGGGACTTGGAGTAAAAACCCAGCCATCCTGATCAAAAAATACCTGCAATAAACCATTAATACATCATTGAAGGAAAACCTAAACTTGTATAAGATTGACAAAGAGTTAAGGTATGATTTTCTTACCAGAAGAAAATAGAACCCGAGATGGGTTTCCTGTAGAAGCAACCCTCTATCAACCAAAGACATTTTATCATTTTGATGGGTACCCTCAAAAAGAAAACAAGGGCCCATCATTATTCAAGCATCCAAATAATTTTATCACAGCAGAGAAATACAAAAAGAAAAAAAATGAATGAAATAAGAACCAGAGCACACAACCTTACCAGAATTCTCAACATTGTTTTCCAAACCAAAACCAAAGTTAAGGTTATGACATACAGAGGAAAAAAAATGTGTGTAGGACTTTAGGATTTTCGTCAAGCTACAACCCTTGACAAAGTATAAATGGGACTAATAACAGTATGGGGATAGAATTTCTAAACAAGGCCATGACAAGATTCTACGACGACAAAGCAAACCAGAGTGAAAGGAATAACAACAATAAAGATAGTTGAACACAGAATTTT
This sequence comes from Picea engelmannii, assembly GCA_009831015.1. Classification (NCBI taxonomy): domain Eukaryota; kingdom Viridiplantae; phylum Streptophyta; class Pinopsida; order Pinales; family Pinaceae; genus Picea; species Picea engelmannii. The sequence continues at coordinate 84,681 of ML812289.1, forward strand.
TGGGTGACATAAGAACCCCATTCACCTAGTGAAGAGAACTAGAGGACTAAGAAACGAAAACCCTGGTGCCATATAGTTGAACCAGAAAGGAAAATCAATCTTCCTTTGGAATATTGATAAACAATGGAATGAAAGATCAAAAATCGCACAGAGTGGTTGGGACTTACCCTCTCGAATCTTGTTTGGATAATTTACACTTGGTGCATGGAAGAAATGCCACATACAGTTACGGATAGACATCATTTATGAATACAGGGTATGTTCAAACCAAACTTATTAACTTCCAACCACCCTGCAATTACTCTCAAACATGATTAAGCCATGTTTTAACCTCCAAATATGATTAACGTTGACCGCCAAATGTAAAGACAATATAATTATCAAATTACTCATTATGATTTAACTTCCCAAGTATGAATGGTCGGGTCAAGTCATTTTCACTTGCAAGGATAGCATTCAATTAGTTATATGATTCACCAACTTAGGTTAAGTAGGAAAGGTCGCGACAAGGGCCCCCCCTAGGGAGACCAACAAGGTTTTTACCATAAGAAAATATGTGTTTGTAAGGGATGCAAAGTATTAGTTTTTCATGTAATAGATAATGAAAAATAAGAAAGTAAAAAGGATATAGAAAATTTCCCTATGTTGCAAGAATTTCAAGATGTATTTCAAGAAATTCTTGGATTACCTCCTAAGAGAGATATGTATTTCTCCATAGACTTATTACCAGGAGAGGTGCCAGCTTCAAAGGCTCCATATCAGATGAATATCTTGGAACTTAATGAATTAAAATATCAGCCTCAAGAGTTATTAGACAAAACTTATATTCTACCAAGTGTATCTCCTTGGGGAGCATCGATATTATTTATTAGGAAGAAAGATGGAACCTTACGACTATGTATAAACTATCAACAAATTAACAAAATGACAATTAAAAACTGATATCATTTACCCTACATCGATGATCTATTCAATCAAGTGCATGGGGCAACGGTCTTTTCAAAAATTGATTTACAATAAAGATATCATCAAGCAAGAATTAAAGATGAAGATATATACAAAACAACATTTAGAATGAGATATGGGCATTAAGAGTTTGTAGTAATACCCTTTGGGTTAAAAAATTCCCCATCCTCATTCATGTGTTTAATGGATAGTATCGTAAGTAAATACTTAGATAAATTTGTAATTGTCTTTATCGACGATGTACTAATTTACTCAAGGAATGAACAAGATCATGAAGAACACTTAAGAATAGTTCTACAAAAATTGAGAGAACAAAAACTATATGTTAAATTTAATAAATGTGATTTTTACAAGGATAAAATTCAATATTTAGGGCACATAGTTTCCAAAGAAGGAATAGTTGTGGATCCTAAGAAAATAAAAACCATTATGGAATGGCCAATCCCAAAGGATGTTTCAGACATCAGGTCATTTATGGGTATATCATGTTATTATTGAAAGTTTATTGAAGGTATTTCAAAGATTTATTATCCTATAACATCCCTACAAAAGAAAGGAACAAAATTTATATGGTCTGAAAAATGCCAAGAAAGTTTTGAAAAATTAAAAAATATCCTAACAATAGCTCCCATACTAAAAATAGAAGATACATACAAGGAATTTGTTTTATGCACAGATACATGAATTGAAGGACTGGGAGGAATATTAATGCAAGATAATCATGTAATTTCTTACAAATCTAGAAATCTTAAGGAACATGAAATACATCATGTAACACACGATTTAGAGTTAGTCACAATAATATATGCACTAAATATGTGGTGAAATTATTTTATAGGATGAAAATTCCTATTAATGTCAGACAAAATCGCTTTAAAGTACCTATTTGATAAACAAAATATCAACGCTCGACAGGCAAGGTGGTTAGCCTTCTTGAGAGAATATGATTTTGAGATAAGGGTGAATTCATGAATGTGGGTAACACTTTCCTGAGAATCGGGTCTCCAAAATTCCGAACGACATTTTTTCGGCCGAACTAATATTTTTTTCAGTCGAAAGTCCTATTTTTTCAGCCGAAACATGTTTCGGTTGAACCTTTGGACGTCAAATAGAACGGTACCATGACAATGCCCTCGATTTTCATGTACTATTTTAGTCGAACAAATATTTTTCATCCGGTAACATATTTTCAGCCGAAATATATTATGGCTGAAAAAGAATCTTTCGGCCAACAAACGGTTTATATATTACCCGCACATCGCACCTGCTATAGTTTTTTTGAATTGTTAGTTAGTTCATACAGTTTGGTTTTGGTGATATCGTTTGGTGCTTGGTGTTGCAAGTCGTTGTTGTGGACAAGAGGACGAGTGGTCTTGTGGATGTTGGAGCAGTGGGCAGGTGGACGTTGGAGCTACGGGCGAGCGGACATTGGAGTTGCGGGAGTTCGGTCCAGGTACATTTAGATTAGGAAATTTTAATTTCTAGTTAAAAATTAGAATTTAGAATTTATTTTTAGATTGTTGACAGGACCTTATTCGGCTCTGTCCATGTACAGTGACAAGCATGAATTTGGGCCTATACCTGTACATGGATAGGGCTGAATATGGACATGTCCCTTAGTTTAGTAAAGGCTATGTGTTACACTATGACCATTACAGGATTTATAATTTAAATTATGTTTAAAGTTTAAATTTTTAGGAAATTTAAATTTTGAGTTAAAAAATAGAATTTAGAAATTTTGTTTATAATGTACAGGTACAGGCCTGAATTTGGACTTGTCCTTGTACATGGAAAAGGACAAATATGGCCATGTCCATGTATAGGGACATAGACGAATTTGGTCCTGTCAATGTACATGGACAGGGCCATATTCGTCCATGTCCATGTAGTACTTCAAGAAGCAGGATAAGTAGATCTAGAACCAGCAACAAAGGCCCAGTTCCATAGGAAATTCATACAACCTCTAAGAAAATAGACAAACAACTAATTTCTTAAACCTCTGAACCCTCTTACCTTACAAGGGCTACTAACTTAACCAATGTAGGGTAGAACAGGGGAAGATATGACACTAGTGTACATGTGTCATACGAGTTGCAGAAAATAGACAGAGGCTTGAAGAGACTTTCAACTTTAGGGAAGGATACAGACTAGCTATTCTAACTATAAAAAGTGAGACCAAGGGCTAAGCATGACTACTACAGGGCCACCACTACCCTGAATAGTGCCCAAACTTAACAAAATTAGACTCTGACAACAACTGGAAAGAAACATCACCATAAAGGACCTAGTACATATCACAATACTTAACAGACCTAACAAAAATCTTGAAACGCAAAAATATGTCTATAGTACTTGTTGCAATAGGAGCAAAATAACTACAACTTTGACAAAAACTCCACTTCTCTACTAATAGTATTGCTAATTTAATTTTTTAGGAAATTTAAATTTTTAGTTAAAAATTAGAATTTAGAATTTTTGTTTAGAATGTTGACAAGGCCTTATTTGTCCCTGTACATGGACAAGGCCGAATATGGCCATGTCCCTTAGCTTAGTAAAGTCTATGTGTTACACTATGTCCATTACAGAACTTAGAATTTAAATTATGTTTAAATTTTAAATTTTTAGGAAATTTAAATTTTTTGTTAAAAATTACAATCATGGAAACAATAGGGATAAAGTAAGTGTACACAACCATGAATCAAACCTGTTGTAATCATACCATATAACTATATAGGTTTTAAAATGATGAAGTAATGAGCTAATATGATATGATACCATAACAAGCCCTCTGAACAAACTGAATTACACTACATTCTTTGCTTAGAAGTAATTCCATCATATTCGGTACATATTGACACTAATGTTGCACTCTTATTGATTAGGGTCCTACTCCTAGTATAGGATATGAATAAGACCTATACTGGTTGTGCTCATATGTTACATGTATACACTTCTTATACCTTTTCATATTTATGGGATTGGTTCTAACTCAGTACTAATACAAATACAACAACAATTTTTACATTCAACTTATGATACTCTACTCTATGTGGTTATGATCTCAACATAATATAGGTTTATGACTCATACAAGAAGATTTGTTCATGTTCTATGATGTGTAACAAGGATAAGTATAAGCATAATATAGATAGTATTGAATCCATAGTAATAACTAAGAGTAATACATAGCTAAATTGATGTGTGTTTGATATGTTGTTATCTTTATTTGAGATTATTGTATCTCCATATTAAGCTTACATGACTAACATGAGCTATGAACATAATCATAATCTAGTAATGTTTGAATATGATGACTTCAGTTGTATAAGCAACTTCATAGATAATGAATCAGTGTTGTATTGAGAATCATTGCCTTTGTTTCAACATAAAATAGCTTAGTTCGATCGGTAATCAAGAATTGTAACCTATCTCGAAGAAAACCATAATCACAAAATATGTCCTATTCCATCCATTCATGTTATCTTATCATATCATATTCAAGCTTGGTAAATCTATACCAATGTAATCCAGTATTCATTGCACTACTGATATGATAGATTCATTGTTTCCATCTTTATGTACTATTGATTAGGATGAATTTGGGCTTGTCCGTGTACATGGACTGGCCGTATTCGGCCATGTCCATGTACATGGACATGCCTAAATTTGGGCCTGTCACTCTACATGGACAGGGTCGTATTCGACCTTGTCCATGTACAGGGATAATTGAAACTAGAAACTCTTCAATGATCATGTGCTTATATGTCCCATATAGTATTATTAGTCTTCCGCATATTGGAAAAATTATATAAAATTTAGATTCCCATCTCTTTGACCCAACAAAGTAGATCAACTCTTTTTCCTCCACTTTTTTTCTTCCCTTGCCAAGTCATAGTCCACGGGACTGTGACTTAGCCGCGGGGGGCCAGCCCTGTGGCCAAGTCATGGGTGCGCCAACGACTTGGCCACAGGGTTGGGCCCCCGCATCCAAGTCATAGTCATACTTATCCCTTCCACTACATGATCATCCAACATCAAATTATAATGTTAATAGGACATCCTTTTCAACCAAAACTACTTAAATCCAAGTACTAAATTGTTTTAGCTTAACACTAATTGCATAATTGTTTAAAAATGAAAATATTAAAAACCTAGGTGTTTGTTGAAGTTTTACATGTCCTCCTTCTTTGCCATATAGCCATATAATATATGTTTTTCACCAGTAGGATGAGTCAGCGTTTCACGTCGATCCCAGTCAGCTCGACCTCTTCCTTCTTTTAAGAAATCTTTCTGTAAATGGTCTGCCTCCAAGTAACCAATTGTGGAATCCTCAAAAATCATTAGGCTTATTCCACGGTGCCCCTTTGGATCATAGGATTGTCTTGCATTGATGGTTTTATATGCTTTGAAAGCTTCCAATAGTTCTTTGGTTCCCATGCCAGAATCTATTTTAATTTTTGTCTAAATTTGGATTTTTACAGAATCCCGGCTTTAATTAGTCGAAATTTACCTTGAGAATTTGTTTAAACATTCAGATTTTAAAAATAAAAACTTATCTTGCCTAGAAAAAATAAGATTTTTATTTCCTTTATGCCTTGTGTGCGAGTAACTAAAAGATATGTGAGGATATTTATAAAACTCATAATAAAATAAAAATGAACTTGCATAGTTCATTCTTAACCCTCTCTCTTTCGACATCTAAAAAATTATGTGAATATTTATTGAATCCAAGATTAAAATGAATTTACTATGATGTGTAATAATTCAAAAGATTGCATTCTGATTATAAAAGTGTTATAAAATTTGGTGCATAAATGTGTTATATAGTTTGGTACAGGTAGAAGAAATCTTTATGTTTATTTTAAATTTGTTAATATTTGTACATTTATATGTATGTTTATTTTAAATTTGTTAATATTTTTACATTTATATGTATGTTTATTTTAAATTTGTTAATTAGTATTTAGATTTTATATTTGGTATGTGCGCATTTGTTCTGGTCCAGTTTAGATTTAAAGACAATATTTTATTGACTGGTAATAGTTATGGTCTATTGTTCGACCACATAATTTATAAAGTGGTTTAATTCAAATAACTTTATGCATAGAAATATATTTCGTTATTTCGGTTATATTCAAATATTATTTGACGAACGTCATCTTAATCTTTTTAATAAATTATATTTCTTGTAAATATAATACAAATAAATATGTACTTCTATTTATTTTTCTTAAAATATAAATATGTTCTTATATATATATATATATATATATATATATATATATATATATATATATATATATATATATTNAACATATATTTAAAAATAAAATTAATAAATTTAAAAATAAAATAGGAAGACAATCTAAAAATTACATGTTTATATGTTCAAATTATACATGCACAAACAATAAATTTATAAACAATATGGAATTACTTGAAAATGGAAATTTGATATAGACATTAATAAATAATTTATAAACAATATGGATTTATTTAATTTGATATAGACATTTAACAATCAAATATTAAGAAAAGAGTAAGCATTTAAGTGATTAGTATGTGCCTGAGCAGTCAGCCAGGAGCCAAATCTATTGTCTTTCACTCTGGTGTTAAAGACTTAGATTCAAATGCCCTGCTTTTATGTGCATAGATAATCTCTTATTAAAATTGATTGTGACTTGGTTGTGGGAACGCCCATGGCTTGGTCACATGGTTGGCTCCCCGTGCGCAAGTCACAGTCATTTCAAACATTTTTTATTTTATAAAAATTTCATAAAATTTTCAAATTGCCCAACTTTTTATTTCAAACGTTTTGTATTTAAAATATATATATATATATATATATAT